>JAIVFJ010000170.1:0-139866 GCA_025765615.1 Zopfochytrium polystomum | reverse complement strand
GCCCTCGCGAGAGAAAATGGAAAAAAAAAGAAAAGAAAAAAAACTTGACTTGTCTCGCCCTCTCGCCCTCCTGCTGCCGTTCCTGCGATCTGTCGCTCCCGAGATCGCACTCGACGTGTCGAATTTCAACACCTTACGAGGGATAGTTCTCCACCGTTAAAGGAGGCTACCCAAAAAGCGATCGAGCGATTGTCAATCGAGGAATCGAACTGAAGCTGTCCACCGTGTCGAGAAAGCGATCGTCTTCACCAGTCAGCTAAACAGCCACTGCCAACCTTCACAATTGCGATCGGTGTCAACACCGTCGACACCGAATTCCACACAATCACTATCAATTTCTTCCCACCAACTGTTACCTTCGTTCTCCCCTAACGCGATGAGCGAGCCAAGTGTGAAGCTCCTGCACCGTCAGCTAGTCAACCCTGTCGACTTCACAAGATGGATGGACTATGTGGAGGGGCATTTTGCCAGTAAGCAAGCAAGTGCTGCCGTCCGTGTCCGACTTGCGCACAAAGTTGCTGCTGTCCCAGCAGTTCCCGCTACGGACACAACCGCCGCGATTCCTGCCGTCCCTGAGCATTTCAAGTTCTGGTCAGCAAACCCCCCAGCTGGATATAACGAATGGGAAGTCATGCATATCACCCACGAGTACGTCCCAAACAACCCAGAATATGTTGGCTACTGGACATTTAGCGATGACGCAAACATCTTCCCGGGAACCTATGACCAAAATCGGGCCGGGATGCTGCACATCTACAACCACATAAGCGAGACTCTTGAACATAAAATCAGTGGTATTAAGTTTGTCTTTCAGGCACTTGAAGAACTCAAGAGGAAGATTGGACGCATTGACGAAGCACAGGCGCGTGCAATGATTCGCAAGATTGCTGCCCTCAAGATTGAACCGGGGGGGAAGATTGCTGATTTTCAACCTATATTTGAGAAGCACTATAGAGACCTAGCCGAAGTCAGGAGCCTTGCCCCCAGGGGTGTCTTAGGCAGAATCAACGAAATGCTGAAGTTTGAGTCAATGGTGGATCAACTGACAGAATGTTTAGAGGACGAAGAGTACTGGCACATTCGAACTGAGAACTATCTATCTTGAGTGGACAACAACACCATCACAGACATGACTGCCCTCTTTGCCTTCCTCAAGACTATGGAAGCCCGCAACAAACCTAGAGGACCAACTGTCGCACCACTAGCGGAGCCAGTCAATGAGGCTGCACTACTTAGCAATTTCCATGACCGCCCAGAGCAAAGGCGCTCCCACCAGGCTGAGCGACACCATCAAGGCAGAGAAATCCGTGGTGGGCGCCGCCATGGCCGGGGTGGCCGCGCTGGGCGACAGGGTAGAGAACGGCATGCAGAACGGCATTCTGAGCGACGTGGACACCACACCTCCCGAACTCAGAGACGAGCAGAAAATCGAGCTGCACATGGAGCAGTGCCTGAGGCCAACACCCCAGTCGCTACAGCTCAGGATCAGCGACAAGGAGTTGCGCCGCTGGGGAAATCAGTGCTATGTCACCATTGTGGGAAGGAGAACCACTTTGCAAAACATTGCATCATGAGGAAACGGGACGAGCCAGTTGCACTTATCGCCACAGGCAGCACCAGTGACGTGCCATCTATTGACGATAGCGAGACTGGCAGGAGCGACCCTGGGGAGTATTCGTCGGATTTTTAGTTGGCCCGAGGCACCCACCTCGGGCACGTCGAAAGCAGACCTCTAACTTCCAACCAGCACCTCATATCCCCAAACACCTCGCCCTTTCATCATCGTCACCCACCATGTTCAAGGAATCACCCATCGTTGTCGACTCTGGCTGTGTCAAGACCATTCTCAAAGACGCTCACCTTTTCACATCCTACACCGAACGCACCTCGTCTGTTGGAACCATTGACAAAGACTCCACCCCGCTCAAAATCAAAGGCGTTGGACCAGCAAGAATCCCTCTCCCAAACGGTGTGGAGATTGTAATCAAGGAAGCCTGCTACGCTCCAAGCGCTCTTTACAGTCTCCTTGCCACAAACGACCTTCAAGAAGATGGGAAGTTTTTTCTTTTCTAAGTTCAAAGGCCGCCCTGGTGTTATCTTGAAAACTAGTGACGAGTCCCCCATTGGCCGCTGTGTCAAACGCTCAGGACTTCACTTCCTCGTCACCAAGAATTCAAAGCTTCATCGACTCAGTCACACAGCTGCTGCTACCATTGCAATGGTTCACCAGGAGACCTTTCCATCACCTGACGGCCCATCACCAGTCTCTACCAGAGCAGAACAACTTCGCATTGCTGAGGTTGAGCGGCTGCATCGCGCACTGGGTCATGTTGGCTTCCAGCGCCTAGGCTACATGCTTCACCACCGAACGACAGCAGACCTTCCACCGCTCAACACCTCTCACGTCCCCAAGTGCGAGATCTGTGTTGCGGCCAAGATGCGCCAGAAGAATTTCACAGCCCGTCCTGATGAGCCAATTCCCTTTGCACACACCCTCAACGTTGATGTCAATTCAATCCCCATCACCTCCTTTGACAGCTGCAACTACGCAGTCACTGTTGTTTGCGAGAGCACCCGCTATTCATGGAATGAGCCCATCCCCCGAAAGAGCGACGCCTTACCATTCCTTATTAAGTTAATCCTTTTCCTTGAGAAAACTGAGGGACGAAAAATCCAGATCATCCGCCTGGATCGAGGAAAAGAAAACTTCAACCAGACGTTCAAGTCCTTCTGCGATTCGCGTGGCATTCAGCTCAAACCTTCGCCATCGCGAACCCCACAGATGAATTCGGTTGCAGAACGCCACATCCAGATTGTGACGGATATGACTCGCTCTCTTCTCCTTGGCGCTCCCAATGTTCCTCTCACCTTTTGGAGCTATGCATATCGGCAAGCCTCGCAGATCAAGAACTGCCTCCCAAATGTGCAGCGAGGCATCTTCTCACCGCACGAGGGCCGGCACCACGTACCTCCACAAGTTAGCCACTTTCGAACTTTTGGTTCCAAGTGCTTCTACCGGGTCAGCCCAACTCTTCGCAAGAAACTTGACCCCAAGGGCCGTCCAGCTGTCCACCTCGGCTCTGTTTCACGATCAGTTTCAGTGTTGTGGGAGCTCCAAGAGCAGCGCATCATCTACCAGCGCTACCATGACATTGTCTTCTTTGAAGACAAGTTCCCTCCTTTTACTGGGGTTCACGCTGTGAGGGGGGGGATTGAGAGCATCAGCGTTAACCTCCCACCACTTTCAGACCTCAGTCACCCAGCATGTGAAAAGGCAGTCCAATCAGTCATTCATGCAGAGCAGATTCTCCAGCAGGCACTGCAGCAAAAAGTGCAGAAGCAGCAGCAGAAGGTGGGGCATGACAAAGCACAGACAGTGCCAGCACCGAAGAAGCGGGGGCGACCACCAAAGTCGTCACTAGCTCCACAACAATCACCACCTGCAGAGCCACTGCCTGAACCACCACCACAAACTGCATCACCAGAAACAGTAGTGGCCCCCAGCATTGACCCTGACCTACCACCACCAAAGAAGAAACGTGGACGACCAAGAAAGAACCCAACCAACAACCAACTGGTGAGTAACCCTGAGATTCACCATACTAACAAACAATTCTCTATACCCTTTACCTCTTCAAAACACATCAAAACAATTAACACAACCTCATCCCACCAAAACCATCACACATGCAGGGAGCCATAGCACAGGGCACCACTGGTGTGGTTGGGGACCGTCCTTCCAGCGGCGCTAGGGGCAGTGGGCCCAGCGGCTTTGTAGACGTGGCATCTCAGCCCAGCGCAGAGGTTCCGGTGGCCGTGGATGGTGAGAGCCCCGTGGGGTGGGGCTCTGCGCCCACGCGAGCCTGGGACACTCACATCGCTAGGGGTGGAAGGCCCAGTGATGCGGCGGAACCAGCCATGCCAAGTGACCCACCTGCTGCTGAGAGTGCTCCTGACGTGCCAGATGCGTTATTTGCGTGCGGACCATATGAGGACTCTGACGACAACGACGATCAATCTGTGTACATGTCAGACTCAGACGACGAAGACAGACCACTCTTCGCTTTCAATGTCAACTCCAACACAGTTCGAGTGTCACCTGACACATACAAGGATCCGCTGACGCACGAGGAGGCCATGGCTTCACCCTTTGCCAAAGAGTGGAGAGAGGCTGAAGAGTACGAACTGAGCATGCTCCGCAGCATGGGTGTATTCATCGAAGCCACAGCTCCACCCAACACAAACATTGTGAGTTGCAAGTGGGTATACAAGCTGAAGTTCAAACCCGACGGCACCATCGAACGATTTCGCGCGAGACTTGTTGCTCGTGGTTTCACACAGCAGCCCGGCGTTGACTTCACTCTGACATACTCGCCGGTAATTCGAGGTAACACTCTCCGATGGATGATTGCCCTCAGCACCCTGTATGGCTGGGACATGGAGATGATCGACATCTCCTCAGCCTACCTGTACGGAATACTCGATGTCGCCATCTTCATGGCGCCGCCATCTGGTGTACCAATCCTCCCTGGAATGGTTTGGTTACTCCGGAAGGGATTGTACGGGCTGAAGCAATCAGGTCGGACTTGGTACCTGCGCCTTGCAGCACACCTACGGTCGAAGGGATTCCAGCAGAGTCGGGCGGACCCATGCTTGTTCTGGCGGCAGAACCAGCATGGAATTTGCTTCATCCTCACCTATGTTGATGACCTCCCCTTGTTCGGTCACACTGCTGCTATCAAGGATGCGATTGCTGACCTCAAGGGGGAGTTCAAGCTTCGGGAGCTTGGGAAGCTCACCTACGTTCTCTCAATGGAAGTTATCCGTGATTCAAACTTCACAATCATTCACCAAGCTAACTTCATCCGAAACTTCCTATCTCGCTTTGAGGCTGAACATGGCGCTGTGAGGCCTCGAGGCGCACCACTTAAGACTACCTCCAAGCTCACCCCTCGCGTGCCAGAATCTATCGACCCTGACGAAGAGAGTGTCAACAGCACTGAGTATCTCCGTGTGATTGGCAGCCTCAACTATGCAGCAACATCAACCAGACCAGACCTTGCACTCAGTGTCAGTCTACTTGGCTCCTTTGCCCAGGATCCATGCAGACGGCATTGGCGTGAGTTGTTGGATGTTGTTGGGTATGTCAAGGCCACTGCCACAGTTGGACTTCGCTACAGTGCAGAGAGCAACCCTCAACCTGTCGGATACGCGGACGCATCATTCAACTCCCGCCATGACTCTCGCTCGCAGATAGCATACCTCGTACTGCTAGCAGGGGGAGCAATTGGGTGGAAGTCGACGCGTTCGTCAACGATCCCCACATCATCAACAGCAGCAGAGTATATTGCCCTCAGTGAACTTGGTCGGGAGCTTGAGGCTATCAACAACCTTCACCTGTCAGTCAAGATGCCCCTCAAGCTACCACTGACTGCTTATGAGGACAACACACCAACAATCCATATGACGGTGAACGATCTTCATACAGACCGCTCCAAGCACATTCGACTTCGCTACCACCACATCCGGTCGCTTGTTGAGGAAGGTCTTGTGCAGGTTGATCACGTCCCCTCCTTTGATCAGCTTGCTGATCTCCTCACCAAACCACATGGACATGATATGGTTTTCGAAGGCCGAATACTACTTGGACTTGTTGACTCGAGCAAGGGACCAGCCGAAAATAACAAGTTGATTGAGCATGTACGAACAATTAGGACAAAACGCCGCGAAGATCACTTCCTTCAGAAACGGACCAAGGACAAGGAGAAGAATGCAGCGCATGGCGCCGCATGGAGGGCGCGCATGGCGCGCAAGGGTGAAGTAGTGGGTTAGGCCCAAGGGTGGGGCACCAGTTAGATTTTCCTTCTTTCATTTTGCCGTTTTGGGCACCCTTTTGTTTTCCCTACCTTTTTGCAGTACTCTCCCCAGCAGCGCCTTCCTGATACGTTCCCTTTCCTTACCCTGCTACGGTTTTCCCAGATCGGTCAATTGGTTTGGGTTTTTCACCCGGGCAGTGGCGTTTTAAATTCTCTCACTCAGTTCCTTTCTTTGAGGTAGTTTGCTTTTAAAGGTGCTCGTGCAAGGGGGAGTGTTGGAATATGCCCTCGCGAGAGAAAATGGAAAAAAAAGAAAAGAAAAAAAACTTGACTTGTCTCGCCCTCTCGCCCTCCTGCTGCCGTTCCTGCGATCTGTCGCTCCCGAGATCGCACTCGACGTGTCGAATTTCAACAGGGGCAGACGGCGGAAAATGCAATATTTCACACTGGCGCAAATTATTTCTTCGTGGCACAAAGACAAACAAAGAAGAAGGGGAGAAAAAAAAGAAAAGAAAAAAAAAAAAAAAACAAACAAACAAACAAAAATGAACGGAGGCGGTTCTCACGGTGGCAACGACTTTGCTTCGACCTCCAACGCCGCCACGACGGCCACCACCACCACCACCGCCTCCCACACGGCCGCCGCCGCCGTGGTGGTGTCGGCCCACCCGCCACCCCCGCCGCCCCCCGTCGCGCGGTCGCCGACCGCCGTCGTCTCCGTCAGCATGCTGGCCGCCGGCGTGCTGTCGCTGGGCGAGCACGAGATGTACGACGACGCGGACCCCGCCGCCGGCGTGCGCCAAGACATCCCCTCGCTGTGCTTCCTGCTCAGGCACAAGGCCCTCGGCCGCACCGCCATGTTTGATCTGGGCATTCGAAAGGTGTGCGAACGCGTGCTGCGCGTGCGTGTGCGAGTGTGTGTGTGTGAGAGCGTGTGTGCGTGCGTGCGTGTGTGTGTGTGTGTGTGTGTGTGTGTGTGTGTGTGCTTAACATCGTTTAGGATCTGGAAGCATTTCCGCCAATGGCCCAAAAGTGGCTGCCAATATTCAACAGCCGCGTCGAAAAGGACGCCGCCGAGGTGCTGGAGAGTGGCGGCGTCAAGGCGGACGACGTCGACTCTGTCATCCTGGTTCGTCTGTTTATATTTTTGTTTCTTTGTGCACGCGAACATTCTCCCTTCTAACCAACCCCCCTTTACCGCAAAAAAGTCTCACATCCACTTTGACCACACGGGCGACGTGCGGCGCTTTCCGCGTGCGACCGTGTACCTGTCCGCTGCGGCGGCAAAGGCGGCAGCCGCGGGGTACCCGCACGACCCTGCCGCCGAGGTGCTAGCCTTCCCGGCGAGCGCGCGCATCGTGACGATCGAATCGGCGGCGGCGTCGGCGACCGGCGACGGAAGCGCCACATTGCCGTCGTTCTGCGGCGTCGGGCGCGCTTTCGACGTTTTTGGCGACGGGTCGGTGTACGCTGTCGAGGCGCCGGGCCACGCGGCCGGTCACCTCGCGCTGGCGGCAAGGGTGCGTGTGGCTACCAGTGGCGTCGGCGAGAGGTGGGTGTTTATGGCGGGCGACAGCTGCCACTCGCGCGCGTGCTACTGGTGCGGAGACGACGCCTCAGCCGACGAGCGCCGCCGACCCGTGTCGCGGTACAACCACGAGGACGTGCGCACGGCCCAGGACACGGTCGACCGGATCGCGGCGATGGCGCGCCACCTTGGTCCTTCCGCGGCGACGGCGGCGGCCACGGACCCGGACGCTGCGCGTGTGCTTGTGGTTTTGGCGCACGAGACAGAGCGGCTGAGCGAGGTGCCCGTGTTCCCGGCGTGCTTGGAGGACGGCGAGTGGGCGAAGTAGGCAGGGCCAAGCGCAGGGTCATTCTTGGAATCTTTTTCTGGTCCCGAAACTCTGTTGCTCCGACTTTATGCTCCCTCTTCTTGTGTTTGTGCAGTTGAGTTGTGGCGTTTGGTGATACTATGTCCTGCTTTCAATTTTTTTTTTTTTTTTTTTTTTTTTTTTCAGGTTTCTCGGAATTTTAGGTTGTTGTAAGGATGCCATGCCCGTGGTCAACTCATTCAAAGTCCGATGGTGACTGTCGCGAGCAAAGAACGTGCAGTTGCGCTGCTCTTACCAACAAGAGCAAAGGAAGACCGCGTCGTTGAAGGTATCACCCACCCTTGTGAGGGTGATTGATCACACTCTTTTTTGCACAAGTTGCTCTTCCTGATAATGTACCTGTAGCATTCATAGCATACTTAGAGAGAAGAACGATTCCACCAACTGGCCATGTGAACTGGAGCGCCCCAACATTGATGACCTGCCCGTTCCCCAGATGTTTCCATTGGATTATAAGATGGGCATTCGATGTGAAGGATCTCATGCAGCGTCTCCTAGATGGAATTTATTGATACATGTCTTTTTTAATCTGTCAATAAGAAGAATTCTGGGCTCTGCGCCTCTGTGTGAAAACATTGTTTCTTTTGGCAACCACTTGGTTCTCCACTTTTCCTTTGCAAGTAAGGTTGGCAACCGCCGAATACGGTTCGAATAGCGGCCTATTCGAATCCCTATTCTCTTTTTTTTTTAGCGGATATGTAAAATCAGTATCCCTATCCGGATTTTCAGCAGGGAACCGCGAATATGCACTTATTTGGCAAGAATTACTAATAAAGTAGATATCCTTATTTGACCTGTATTTGGCTTGTGAACATCCGTATTCGTATTTTACGGACATCCTTGCGCGGATAATGGCGCATATCAGTTATTTGCCATAACGGTTCCCAACCTTACTTGGAAGGAGTCATTCTTAACTGATCACAGAAGAGCTTTAGTTATCACTGATGACTTTTTCTCTGAGCCAATTTGTCCTGACCTCCCTTGCTCTCCCTTCGATGTAAGGAGTTGCTCCTGATTTCATGACTTTTCCCTATTTTACGCATTGAAGTTTGATACTGTACGTGAAGCAGCAGGTTCAATTCGGCTTGCCTCACTGACTTGGTTATGTTCCTCGTCAGATATGAAGCGCCTTGTTGGCAAGTCCAATACCTTCCTGGTTGTCACTTATTTCTTCAATATGACATAAGACGCACTTGTTTAATTTAAGCAAGAGAATTGTCGACTGGAGGGGGATTTATAGCCAACTGGTAATGGCACACGGTCAGCCTAATGGGAGGCTTCGAATCTGGACGCAGTACTTCGCGGTGGATTCGATTACTCTGACGACTGCTGTAGGGAGTAGCTCAAGAGCTCTACTGGTATGTCAGTCGTCATACAGTGATACCTGACACAGCAGTAGCAGTATTGATTTGCTTGCGACGGCAAGCGTCAGTGTAACTAAACCTCGGTCGTTCAGAGACAGAGCTGTTGTGATTTTTTTTGTTTTTTTTTGGGGGGGGGGGGGTTTGATTTTTGGACCGCAACAAACGAACTGTGAGTAATCTGTCTTATACAGAGTGTACAGGGACAGGGGTTTGCAGATATGTAGTGACGTGCAAAGCGGCTAATTTGATAATCAGCTGGGACTATTTACATAAAATGATATCTGCAGGGATTTTGCCACAACCAATGGGTCTGTAGTCACTGTGTCACCATGAATGGGCCTTTTGCCAAGGTGGCTGCTGGGGGACAGGCCACAAAGTCTCCTGTCTCTCGCTCATTTTGCTGTGCTGTTTGGCCCAACGAAGGGACGATATTGTGGGCAACTGAGGACTTAATAGGACAGAGACTGGCACTGCGTGCCAGTCAGAAACGCAGTGGGCCAGTGGAGGCAGTTGGTGATTGCGACTGGTGTGTAAAGGGCACCAACCGACCTTGGAGCAGCATGGAGTGAGAGAGCTTGTTTAGAGCGTGACGCCCTTTTCTTGTTAAGAGCAAAGTGCCCTTTGTTGCCAAAGTGTTATGAATCACCCTCTGGAAACCTGTGGAACCTTCTGGAACCTTCTTTGCGTTCCTGACTTGTCTTTTTGTCATTGGTATCATTGTATTACTAATTGCTCTTTCTGGAACTTTCTTTGAGTCTTGACAAGGAAGACTCTCAAAAGGTATAAAAGGGGGATGGGGGACCTTTCCCATCCCTCAAGTGAATTATTGTTTCCAATAGAATTGTCAGGAACAGGGCAGGACAGGACAAGGCAGACAAGGAACTGAGAGGAGTGATGATTGTATTGGAAACAATAATTCACTTGAGGGATGGGACAGGTCCCCCATCCCCCTTTTATACCTTTTGAGAGTGTTCCTTGTCAAGACTCCAAGAAAGTTCCAGAAAGAGCAATTAGTAATGCAATGATACCAATGATACCAATGACAACAAGACAAGTCAGGAAAGCAAAGAAGGTTCCAGAAGGTTCCAGAAGGTTCCATGAAGGAATGTTCTAGAAGGTTCCAGAGGTTTCCAGAGGGTGATTCATAACAAGAATCATCACTCCTCTCAGTTCCTTGTCTGCCTTGTCCTGTCCTGCCCTGTTCCTGACAGTGTCAGCAGTCTACTCTGAGTGAGTGGAAGGAGTGAATGAAGTGGAGATGTGTATTTGTGAGTGGTCCTTCTCCCCAACTTGGAGAAAAAGAGAAAAAACTCTGTTATGAATAATTGATACATAATGATGATATGCACGCTGTAATAGTTGCTAGGCAAGCGTGACAGGCTCAGGGTAAAAACCTCTCCTATATTTTCTGCTTGCGCAGAGGAGGAGGAAAACTGTTGACACCAGGTTTCCATTCCACTTAATACTTGGAGTATTTGTCATCAGCCCCCAGGTCTGCATTCGCAGTGGCTCGCTCTCCCATGGGCATCATGAGAATGATAACTGACAGTCACAATAGGTTTGGGTCCCTCTTGTGCCTATTGCAGCTAACCAGTCAATTCCACCTAACATCAGTTCCACTTAATACTT
Source organism: Zopfochytrium polystomum (assembly GCA_025765615.1). NCBI lineage: Eukaryota > Fungi > Chytridiomycota > Chytridiomycetes > Chytridiales > Chytridiaceae > Zopfochytrium > Zopfochytrium polystomum. The sequence continues at coordinate 129,162 of JAIVFJ010000170.1, read as the reverse complement.
GGGGTATTTGTCAACAGTGCAAGCCAGCACCTGTGTCTGCATTGGTGGTGGCTCACTCTCCCATGGGCATTGTGAGAATGAGAACTGAGAGTCACAATAGGTTCGGGTCTGTCTTGTCCCTCTTGCTGCTGCTAACCAGTCAGTTCTGCCTAACACATGGTAGAGCTTGAAGAGCTCTGCAGGTCAAGGTGGAGGGTATGGTGACTAGGTTTCAAATAGACACCTCATGTGCGATAATTCGATTGAGTCTGTCTATGGTGAAGCGACTGTTGGGATCCCTGTGGCACGCTGTGGTGCAATGAAGGATGACTTTGGCAGGAAGTGGCAGGCTATGGGCAGCTGCGGGCCCAGCAGAGGCAGGAGCGATAGACAGTCTGTCGAAAGGACAAAATCCAACTTCATGAAGGAGCAAACAAAGCAGACAGCGGACATGGTAAATGTTCTATGTTTGTTAGGTCTGAAAATAGTTTGCACCTGTAGTGGTGCACGGGAGTGCGTGAGTGCAAGTTTTCAGAAACCAGAGCTGTTTTGCTTGGCGTTGCGCCAGGGCCTTGCTTGTGCCTGTTAGCAAGTCCACAGAAGGCGGGGGCATCTTCCTGAATAACTCCCTCTGTCTAAAAGTTGTCTCTCTTCCAAGACGCCAAGGAAAGAACGGGCAAACTGCGGCGCTGGAAATAAAGTCCCAAGAGAGTGGGGCGGCGACAGACGGAGCCGAGGGCCGTTTTTGTATGCATTTATATATTAAAAGAGAGAGGAGAGAGAGAGAGACAGACGGAGACAGAGAGTGAGAGAGAGAGAGAGAGACAGAGACATACACATAAATACACAAATCAATGCTTCCTCTGCTGCACTGACTGACTCGAAGACAAACTCTCCCTCCGCGGCGCCGACGCCGTCACATCCATCCATCCATCGAGCCTTGCTTGCACGCTTATCCGCAAGCACCTACTGCCCCTCGTCCTGGTTGTTCGCCGGTTGTTGGGGCTGGCTGTCCGCTCATCAACGTCCGGTTGTCTCGCTCTACATCTCTGACATTGCTTCCTTATGAGCGCCAACACGATCCCGCCCTGGGACCCCAACCATGCCCACCCACAACACCACCAGCAACAGCAAGAGCAGCAACAGCAGTATCATCAAGAGTATCAGCAGCAGTTCCACCATGCTCCGCTGAATCAGCACCTGCCGCACCAGTACCCAGTCGCATCCCAACCGCACCCCCCACCTCCACCACCGCTGTCCACTGCTCGGCTCGCGGCACCTCCGTCCGCTGCCGCGTCCTCCGCTTCCACCCTGTCCGCCCCGCCGTCCCCATCCTTTGCGCATATCGTCTCTCCTTCTATCGGCGATGAGAAGAATCGCCGGCCGTCGCGGTCGGGCGCCGGCCCCGGCGGCGTCAACATCTACGACTACCACCAACTCGCCAAACAGACCGACCCCATCCACCATAACGATCCAATGCGATCCCCACGCTTTGACAACCGCGCGAACCAGATCTCGGACCCACTGCGCGCGGGCTACGGTGACGGTCGCACTTCGAACGACGGAAGGGTTTCCAACGAGCAAAACCGGCTGAATACCAGCGGCCAGCACGATCGTCGTCCCTCAAACGATGGCCGCATCTCCAATGAGCACCATCGGGCGAACCGGGGCGGGGCCAGCGCCGGCCAGTACGATCGCCGTCCCTCGAACGACGCCCGCGTCTCCAACGAGCATCACCGAATGAACCCTGGCGGCCAGCACGACGGCCGGGTGTCGGGCGAGCACCAACAACCTCGCCTTCAAAAGCAGCATGATCAGCGGGAGGATCTCGTCGTCCCCAGTATCCATGTCGGTGATCAGTTCCACGGTCACCAGCAGCCTCAACGGTACTCGCCGGGGCATCCTGCCTACAGTAACCAGCAGCAGCCCCAGCAGCACCCGCAGCGCTCCCCAGCCCACCCTGCCGCAGTGTGGGGTCTACCAACCCCATCGATTGTCCAGCCGCCTCTTCCGGCCGCTGGAATGAGTATGGAGATGCGTCCTGTCGTGTCCGGCGTTGGCGTTGGTGACCTTGGTGCTCAGCCCCCCCCGCCGCCGGTGCCGTCCGCCTACGTCATCGGCCCAGGCTTTACCCCGTCGGTCAACTCGTCGGCAATGTCGGAAAAGAGCCGGGACGGCGACAGCGCCGCCGACATTATGGACGATGGGACGATCAAGCCGACGAAAAAGAAGAAGAAGGGTCCGTGGGTAAAGTTTTTTGGTCGCATGATGAAAAAGTACTGGCAAGTAATGATAGGTATGGTTTTTTTTGTTTGTTTGTGGGTCGAATCTTAAAGCATCTTCAATCCCCCTACTTGCCCCATGCAGCCGCGCACTTTCTATTCATCGCCTTCAACTGCGCCATTGCTCTATCACTCTCGCTAATCGTCGACGAAAAGGACGTCGTCTCGGCCGAAGATGTCAACTACACGACTCTTGTCTTTACAAAATGGTCCTCAATCGTGTCCCTCGTCTTGTGGGTCCCCGCCGGCTTTATCAACCTGACAGTCAAGTTTGTGTCGGCGTGGACCTACTTTGTGCAAAACTATCTGCGGCTGCGCCAGCGCCGCTCGCGCTTCTGGTGGTGGCTGCTCGGCGTCAACATGACGCAGGCGGTCCTGTGGACCATCGTGACCGTGCTGTTCTGGGACGCGAACTGGTACTGCACGCTGCTAGGCGAGGGCGCGGAGCTAATTCCGTTTACGGTGAGCCTCTTTTCATCCCGACCTGCCTATCTCCAATGTTCCCACTGACCTCTTGTTCCAATCAACGTTCCCAGGGCACCTGCAACCGTCTCTCGAGCATCTGGTGGTACGCCGCTTTCAACACCGGCGCGATCTTGGTGAACGTGTACCTCGTCGTGGCCGAGGAGCTCGACCACACGATGAAGGAATCGCACGAGGAAGGCCGAGCGTCGGCTGTGCCAGAGGGATCTATTCTCTTGCGCATGACCCCGACCCCGTCGCGCGCACCGACGGGGATGAGCTTGCGCAGTGTCGGCGGAGGCGGGCACCATGGAGATGTGTGATTTTGGAAAATGAAGTGGGGGAGGGGTTTGGTCGGAGGGCTCTCGTCGGCAGCCGTTTTGTATTCTTTGAGAATGTTTCATGGGGGTTTTTCGGGGCGAGAAGATACAAGATGCGGTAGACGGCAACACCTTAGTAAGCGTGGGCGTTACCACTTTTTTGTGGTGGTTTCGTTTTTTGTTTTTGTTTTTTTGTTTTCCATATTCAACATCGCTTTTTCTGTTTTTTTGTTCTTACAGCAACTCCTCTCAACACGCTGCTGCTTTCACACTACTGTCGCAAGTACCCATTTGGAACCGAAACAGGTTTTGAATAAGAAAGAAAAAGAATGGTCCCCCAAAAACGATATCCGACGTCCAATCGGCGGAGTTTCCTTTTATTTTTATTTATTTTTCTTCGATCAAGCATGCTAAAATATTGTTTCAGGTTGAACTCTACCTATTTTGGCAAGCGACGAATAAGAAACACTCCTTCTTCCCAGTCGTAAGGCGCGATTGGTCCGTTTTTTTATTGTTTTTTTCTTTTTCTTTTGCTAGTTATTACCCAAGCGAAGCCAAAGTATAAAGGGGCCAAAAGGGGCAAATTCCCATTTCTTGCAAATTAAAATACTCGTAAATACTTGAGCTAGAAATAGAAACCTATTAAGAGATCCTTCGAGTCTCCTGGACCCACCACCTTTCTGCCAGATTACGCCTCGTTTTTTCGAAACTCCCCTCCTCGTCCCCTCACCTCAACCCTTCCGCCCGGCATTCGGTGATACGCTCCACGCCTCCAGTAATGAGCAGCAGTAACGACACTGAAAGCATCAGCCAGGCCCAGGCCGTCATCCTGACCGTCTACACCGCCCTGATTTACGACGCTGCCTCCGCGGCGCTGACGACGACCATCATTGTAAGAAGTAGAAAAAGGGCATGCTGGGGTGGGGGGAAACAACAAGAAAGAACAACGAGGGGAGGGTCGGCCGGAGGCGCTTTGATGGAACACAACATGAATCTCCTTCCCTCCTTTCTCACCCACCCCCCGACTCACCATCCAAAACTCCCCCTTCCCCATTTCCCCTAACTGTGAACCAACAGATTGCCGGCTTCTGGGATACGCTCTTCAAAATCGCCAACCGCCCGCTCTTTTACTCGCTCTGGCTGTCGCTGCTGGCCGCCCTGGCGCTCAACATCCAGGCCGCCTACTCCAACGGCGATAGCGCCGACGGCGACGCCACCTCGGACGAGATCATTTCGGGGCAGATGTATGCCGGAGGTGAGAGACCTTGGCCACCGCGGGGGAAGTTTGGAATGGAAACGGCGGGGGGAATGTGAGGTGAGGTCGACGGAGGGAGAAAGCAGAGAGGAGGTGCGGGGAGGACCCCGATGGTACAAAGCGCACGGAGTGTTGTGTCCACGTGCGGTGCATTGATGTCCGCTTCGGTTGCTGTGCGCCCGCTAGGCTTGGAAACATTCACAACTAACACCCCATCTCCCTTGCCCACGTCTCCTGCATGGGTTTTCCACCTCAAACTTGCAGGCCTCGTCTTCCTTGTGGTAGGTGTACTGGTCCTCGTCTATTGACCCCCAAAGATTCTAAACCAACCTGCAACGTTGTCGGTATGCAGTTCGCCGCGCTCAACTTTCACACAATCTACCGTGCTCTGCTGATAATGTCGCCGCGCTCCGCCACCGTCTGGATCGTCCCCACCATTCTGATGATATTTGAGGCTATTATTCACATGTAAGATTCTCCAAAACTTGTCAGCCATTTTTTGTTTCCCACAATTCGCTCCCCGACACTAATTTTCTTTCTTTCCCCCGCCCTTTTTACTTTCAATCGCGTCAACCCTCAACGCTTATTTCTCATTTCACAGAGGCGGTAAGTAACTCGCAGTCTTTTCCTGTGCTCCCATAGCGTGACTGATGCGTCTCGTACTAATCGCCGAAACAAACAAAAAATAGGCATGCTCGCCTGGCTCCACGACCAGCGCAACAACCCGTACCTGGTACGCTTCCTCCCTCTCGGATCCTTTGCTCACTCTTTCACAGCTAAACTCCAACTTTTCTACACCTGTAAAACCCGTTGAACAAAACTCGATCCACGTTAGGCACGAGGCGTCATCGCCCTCAGCCGGTGGACCAAGATCACCCAGTTGGCGCTGCTCGTGTACATCGTCATGATCGAGATTGTCTTCTTCTCGCTGTGCCAGTACAAGATCATCCAGACCATCTCGGCCGTGAACAAGACCACCGTCACCGCCGCCCACTACTTCAAGGCCATCACTCGATGCTTGCTGTTTGCCGCTCTCACTCTCGTGTTCTTCTTGACTATCGGATCGTACTTCTACGCCACTTTAACAGGTGAGGGGGTTTGGATGACGTGTGTCGATTGGGGGGCGTTCGTTTATTCTTTTTTTATTTTTTTTTATTTTTTTATTTTTTGTTTGTTTGCCGTTTCCGTGGTTTGCTGGTCTGCTTTACTGACCTCTTTTTTCCCCCTTGTCCCTGTCTCCCATCGAAACCCCTTGTCATCGCTGGAAGCCATGTAAGCCGTGTACCGAACCCCCACCACTGTCCCACCGTTTGCGCTAACCCACCGCTTTTGCCCCCTCCCCACCCCCCCCCCCCCCCCCCCCCCCCCCCCCGCAGGACGCTCGTCAACAACGCCCCGAACCTGCTCATCATGCTCCTCCTAACCGACAGCAACCGCATCCAGGACATTGTCGCGCACCTGCAAAACAACCACCGCACCGAGTCCGGCGGCGACGGTGGTGGCGTGCGCTCCCGCAACGACTCGTCGTCCGCCGCCATGCGCAAGTCCGTGCCCGAAGTCGCCGCGCCCCACGAGTTCAGGTCCATCAACGCCATCGGCCGGATTTACGGCGTAGCGGGGATGCAGTGAAAAAATATCGTACTAGGCGCAAATGGGCCAACGGCCGCGGAGGGGAACTTCTTGGTAGCATTTTTTTTTTGAGCTAAAGGGTGCGATGGTTTTTTGTGCCGCCATAAAAAGTCATGATTTGCTTTTTTTATTTTTCATTTTTTTGTTCTTCTTTTTCCCATTTCCTCCTTTTTTTTTTTTTTTTTTTTTTTTTTTTGTGAATAGCCAAACTGGCCAGTGAACAAACAGAAAAGCCACCAATTAAGATTTGGAGTTCCAAAAAGAGGCTCGCAAGCTGTTTGGTGAACAGCAACACTCGCTCTTTCGGATTGTAATTTTGGGGGTCTCGCTGGCCTCTTCCTCATCTTTCCTTCCGCCTTTTTCCTTTCGTATTTGTGTTTGACTGCCTCGCCCGCTGACAAACCAGGATGCCTTCCCTGATGCCTTCCCGCAAGCGACCAGATTGAAGTGATGGAGCGAAGAAACGAGGAAACGAAAAAAAGTGGGCTTTGGTTTGGTTGATTTCAGACAACGGCAACGCGTGAAGAAAAACAGCAAACAAACGCGCAAAACGAAACAACAAGAGCCAAAAGGCATTTTGCGGGGAAAACAGGGAAAAAAGGAAGAGCACAAGTGATTTTGGACTTTGCAGAAAGAAGGGGGGAAAAAAAATGGTCGCTGGGAAACGTGGAAGGGTGAAGGGTGGGTGTAGGATGCTTCCATTCACATAACGAGTACGTTTGAAAAAAAAAAAACTGGTGAGGGAAAAGCGACGAAAACAAAACAAAACAAACAAACCCCTTACGAGGGCGTGAAAGGTCACGAATATTACACATGGGGCAATACCAGAACTGCTGCTGCTACTACGGAACAATGGGAAGGGCAGGGGGGGGAAACGCGGCAAGGCAGCCGTGAATGATACAAAGACGACGTGGGGGAACAATCAAGGTGTTGGAGTTAAGGGACAGGTGTGAGAAAGAGGAGGAAACAAGAAGTCAACGAGACAAAACAAAAAATGACGACGCACTCAATGGGTTTCGCCCCCAGCTCCCACCGCAAAAGCCTCATACTCGTTCGCTTCTTTATCAGTGTCTTCCTCCTCAACCCTCTCGGCTTCTTCATGCGAATGGGTTTGTGTTTCAAACCCATCGTGTTCGTCCTCATCCTTTCTTTTCGCCTTTAGCGGTCCGATGGCGCTCCGCTGCAAACACCGCTTTACTCGGATGTGGCGTTGGAGGGCGTCATTCCGTGTGAAAAGGGTCGGGCAGCCGAGGGTACACCGGAACCGCTTGACGGTATCGTGCGTGAGGCCGTGCCGCTTCAGGTCCTGGAGACGCTTGAAGCTGATTCCGCACGTGGAGCAAACGTGCGGACGGTCTGCCGCCGAAAATACTTCCGCTGCGGACGCGGCTTGCTCCAGGTCTGCCAGCTCCGCGGGAATCGGGCCGGTGGAGGCGGGTTCTGTGATTTCCATTCGCTGTGACGACCAGCTTGGGTTTGTGGCTACTGCGGTGGGGGCTGAGAGGCGTGGGACGCGGCTGCTGCGGCGGCCACCAACGTTCGCCGTTGTTGCGGGGAGCCGCTCCCCGGTCGTATCGCGATCAAGGCAGTGACTGTCAGTTCCCTCGTTGACACTGCCCTGGTTCTGAGTTGAAGGTGAGCTCCAGCTTGCCGCCGCGGTCTCGGAAATTCCCGATTTAGTCTCGCCAGTCGGCGCATCACCGTTAGTGCCAAGGATGGGATGAAAGTCAAACAAGTTGGCAACGATTTCCGGAGGGATCGAGTCCTCGGTTTGGTTTTCCTCTAAAGCAGGTAATGGCTTCAAGTCATTACTGCCTGAAGCATTCTGCCCAGTGTAGAGGAAATCGGTGAATAAATTATTTGGATTACGATCTGCCATTGGCTTTGCAGCGATGGAAATATCTCCATTGGTCGCCTCTACGGTTGAAGTCCCCGAGCCAGAGTCCATACTCGAAGTGCCTTTCTGGGCAGACACAGACGATGACAGGCCCGGAATGACGAAGTTGTGCAAGTTCGTGGCCACTGCATCCTTAGTCGGCACATGCGAAGGAGAGACCGCAGACAGGGCGGATGTGAAAGGGTCTACGATCGTTGATGTGCCGTTCGTGTCCTCAATCTCAAAAGTAGGAATTGAGCTGTCGTTACGAGATACACCATTAGAAGTATTGCGAAGCCTACGGGCAGCGCTGCTTCCGCGGTTGGGAGAACGAGCGACGGCGTATGGGTGAGGGTGGGTGGCAACCTTGAGACCTGGCCGACCTCCCGCTTTCGCCTTGAACCTGTCGCGCTCAGATTTTGCTCCGCTGTTGCTGGCATGGTTGCCTGTTAGCGAAGGACTACGCTCAGCTTTAATGGGAGACGTGTTGTTTTCAGGACTATCGGCACATGTCACAGACACTGACAACGGTGCCAACGTCCTGGTTGGGGAGCCAGCAAGAATGGTAGTTGCATCGGCCGCTAATGGATTGGTGGCTTGGGCTTCCGGAGGGGAGGGTACCGCGGGTGTCCTGCGGGAGCCGTCTGGACACAATTCAGAACCAAGGGGGATTGGCGAGAACGCCGATGCACCGATTGAGTCTCGTCCAATTGTTGCTCGAAGGTTCATCTCCGAAGCTTGTAAGGACGCGAGGTCCGCCTCACACCTACGGCTAACCGTTAGCGAGACCGAAGGACAGCACGCCTCACCCGTCCAAACTCATAGTCATAGCATCTTCAATTTGGCGAAAGGCGGGATTGACAAAGTCTGGTAGGCCTAGGCTACTTTCCGCGTCCAGCAAACTTGCTCCAAAGCCGTTGTAAAAGGAGGGCTGGCCAAGATATGGGGACGGGCACATAAGGCCAAGTCCGTATCCGTTCCACATTGGCGAAGCTGGCGGCAGCACTACTGGCGAGAATGGTGGCATCGAAACGAACGGTGTTAAATTTGGGGTCAGGGGTATTGACCGATCAAAGTGGTGGCGAGGTCCATCGTGGCTTGGATTTGGCGACGGATGTGGCGAAAGAAAGCTGAACTGGTCAAACGCCCCCAGCATATGCAGATTCATAAGGGACGAACGAGAAGGGTAGGAAACCTGCGGCGAGAATGGTGCGGAAAGACATGACGCTTGATGGTGAAGTTGGAGGAATGGAGATGCAGATGCTCCAGGGTAAAAAACGGGGAGGAAGGGGGACGTGGCAGTGAGGGATTCCATCATCGAATTAGTCGGCACGGACAGGCTGGGTGAAGCACCAAGGCAGGCGCTGACGCCAGCAATGCTGGCGCGCCTCGAGTTTGCAAGCAAGGAGGCCAGTCCGGGAGGTGTTTGAGTAAGCGCGTTCGCGTACGCGGACTGTCCAGCAGCTGCTGCAAGTGAGGCTACGCTGGCGGGGAACTGCTGATAGGCCGCTGGTGTTTTGGGGCGAAGACCAGCCACAGGCGACGGCGCATCTGGTGCGGGGAAGGACAGCGAAGAAACGCCGTTGCAGTTGTTGCTGAACGCCAGCAGAGCGGCTTCTGCGACTACTCCTGCATTACCACCACCACCACAACCACTACCTCCTCGACCGCCTCCTGTTCCTCCTCCGCTGCCGAGCAGATGCTCGTCGAGGAGGAGGGGGTTGTCGAAAGGGATGTCGCGCCCTGCCACTGCAGACGCCGCCGCCGCCGCCGCCTGTTGCTGGTGTGCCATGGTGGGCGTTATAGGTGGGGGCTTTGTTGAGTGGGGGGAAGAGGGAGAGGGTCGAAGGAAAAGAGGGCGACTGGGTTTTTCGTCGGCGCAAACACTCGAGACAGACACGCAGACAGACAGACAGACAGACAATGGACAGACGGACAGACAGACGGCGGACGGACACACAGCCAGACAGACAGAAATGCATAATAAACTGCTGAAAAGGGAAAAGTGAAAGAAAAAAGAACAGAACGAAAACGCAAGAAAAAAAAAAGTAACATGAACGAACACAAACACAAAAACAAAGAGGAATTGTCGAAAGAAATGGCGCGAGATCCCTCATCGTTTGGCGGACCTCTTCTTTCAGCAAGAACAGGGACGGGAGCACCCCCATCAGCACCCCCACCAGCACCGTCAGCAGTAGCGAGGCCGGGGGTGACCGTGGCCGCCCCCGCCTCTCCGGCTGCCATACCGACAACGCGCAACGTGGGCCGTATTGGCAACAACTCGAAAAATTTTAGCAACGACATCTTTCGCTTTGGCGGGTCCCTCGGCTTCCAGAACGGTGCGTGCAGAGACCGTCGCTGCCGCCGCAGTTCTGGCTGATGTTCTGGCCGGTGATTTGGACCCATGTTTGATTGTGTTCCTCCCTCCCATACTCCCACTCAGACGAGCAGCGATATGCAAGGAACGTGGCCGAACAAGAAAAGATTCGGGCCGCTGGCGTGAGAGAGAACAGATCAAAAAGATACGAGATCAAACGGTCGGTGGTGCGATCCGTTCGCCCCTTTTTTTTTAGTTGACCGCCTATCAAATTGTACCAGAAATTGGATGGCGGAGATAGAGGAGACAAGGTGGAGAAGATTGGCCGACCAGGAAGCAAAGGAACTATCCACTTGGACCAAAAAGCACAGCGCAACCAAGCTTGGCAGCAACAGGTTCGGTTGGTAATCGTTGGCCAAGAATATTTATTGAAGCCCGACGCTGTCTCGTCCGTCTCCACAGCGTAAATTACAACCCGATCACCCTTGCATACCACGACAACGAACACGGAGAAAGTCTTGCGAGAGAGGACGCGAAGGCTCTGGTACGAGTTGGTGTTTTGGTGTTGCATGTCCTTTCCACTGTAGTACCCGCATTGAACAGATTTCTAGTTTCGAACGGCTGTTCGGGCAGCTCATCTCTACGTAAAGAACAACTCGTTTGATCCGCTTCGTTGCCAAGATATTCCGAGACGCCTTGAGAAGGTAGTTTCGGAAACTGATTGCCATGACCAACGGAAGGGCCACCAAAAGGGAGCAAACGCGTCATTATCGGCTGCACGGACGACGACAACAGGCAGTGATAGCCATTGGCCGCTGGGCTGGAAAACGTCAGAATGGAGTCGGCGTGGGGTTGAGGCGCGTGCAAAAGGGAACGACAGGACCACTCAAATGGAGGCGGCGGCCACCCTCTCCGCCCCCGAAGCCATTATCTCGCTGGCAGCGCAAACGGCTCAGCTCGTCAAACAGCGGCTTCCAGAGGCTGAAGCGCGGCTCGTCCTGCAAATGGGGGTCGCTTCTGCAACTCGAGGCACGGGCAAAATGGGAGGCGGATCCGGGGATCCCGTAACACTGACAACAGCAGCTGCTGGAGCGGCCGAGATTGTTTCAGTCGACACAGGCGGCTCTTGCGCAAGGCACCACTGAGAAAAAAAAAAAAAAAGAAAAAAGTGGTTCAATGTGGACCATTTTGAACAATATGTTTTTCATTTCTTTCTTAGGTTTTCCCCATTTTTCGATGTTTTTCTCCCAATCCATTCTTTGCTTTTTCCTTTCTTTCTTTCTTTCCTCGCTTTATTACTTCTTTCTTTCTTTCTTTCTTTCTTTCTTGCTTTCTTGCTTCCTTGCATTCTTTCTTTCTTTCTTTCTTTCTTTCTTTCTTTGTTTCTTTCTTTTTTTTTTCTCCTCACTCCCTCCCTGTCTGTCTGTCTGTCTGTCCGTCTGTCTGCTCATCTGTCTGTTTGTCCCTATCTCTGTCTCTCTTGGCACACACACCTTCTTTGCATTTCTTTTGCACCGTTCCCGTCTCGCTGGCGTCGTTGTCGTCCTCGTCCACGCAATTCATCCTCGAAACCTTTCCCCTCACCCCCTTCCCTGCCTCGTCTCTCTCTCTTTCTCTCTCTCACTCTCACTCTCTCTTTCTCTCTCTCACACCGTCTTCTTGCAAGCGCGCCGCTCGTAACTGGCCCCCTCACCCCCCCTCCCCTGAGGATGAACGTGCCAGTTGTGGTCCCGCCAGTCATTGTTGGGGCGCCGACCGTCCCAACTTCCTCAGCCCCACTGCTCCAGCCACCACCACCGCCGCTGCCACCTGTCGAGCAACCAGTGGCTTCCGCTTCCGCTGCTTTGCCGCCGCGTCCCACCGGCTTGGGTAGCGCTGGCGTAGCAACTGTCGGACCTTCCCAGGCAGTCCCGCAATCTTCAGCTCCCCGCCGTCCTTCGACAATCATTCCGACCCTTCCCATCTCGATTGGTGGTCGGAAGTCGACCGTTGGCATTGAAGACCGTCGCTTTATTTGTGAATTCGAGGGCTGTGGAGCAGCGTTTGTGCAGGTGGGATAAGGACACCTTTCTCAATTCTCAAGGGTGTTGATGTGGCGGCGTTACGTTGGCGCTCCGTGACCTATTGGTCATGCGGTCGTTGACTGGATACAATTACAATTACGAAATCCCAAGGAGGAGGGAAAATTGGGAGAAAGAGCGTCTGGCTTTCGCCCACCATGCAGCTGGCGAAGAATGTGTTAACTTCCCTAACTCTGAACTTCCCCAACCACAGCTTGCACACCTTAAGATTCATACTAGACGCCATACTGGAGAGCGGCCATTCGTGTGTCAGGTGTGCGGGAAGAGCTTCAACCAGCAGGGCAATCTGAGGACGCATGAGCGGAAACACTCTGGCGACAAACCTTTCAAAGTACGTTTTATCTCCAACGCACCGCGACAATGGTCCTAATTAGGACCATGCGAATCTCCACAGTGCACGTTTCCGGATTGCGGCAAATCCTTCGCACAGATGGGTAATCTCCGCACTCATGAAAAGTTGCACATGAACACGAAGCGACATCAGTGCGACAAGTGCGAGAAAACGTTCGCACAGTTAGGCAATCTGAAGGTAAGACCCGTTTCGATCAACTCTCAAATATAGATCTGAAACTGACACTGAGTTTCATTTCTGCAGGCGCACGTTGTTAAGGTTCACGAGCGACCACCAGCACCTCGTCGACGAAAGTCTGACGACTCGAAAAGCGAATCACTTCCACCGGCAGACAATTATCAGCACATATCGCAGTCGCTCCCAGCATTTCGTGTCATGGAAGGTGTCCCGCAGTTTTCAGCACATCTTCCGCCGTATCGCTTCGATCAAGCCGGAGGCGAAGATCACGATGACGATGATGACGACGGCGAGGAAGACCAAGACTTTCGACCGAAGCAGGACGACGATCATGAGCTTATGTTTAGACAGGATGGAGACGATCTTGGACGTCCTCACGATGGTGCGTCTTCACGTGGTAGGCAGCAGGACAAGGTCGCAGATCGCCCCTCTCCAGACAGCGATCAGTCTTTGAAAAGTGACGACCATGAGCAGCATCCACCAACTGTTAGATCGCGAGCGAAACACCCGATGCGGGGTGGTCCTGGTGGTCGGCATGCGGCGAACCTCCTAGCCCCTGCAGAAGTTCCCACCCTTGGCAAGACGAGAGCGGGCAAATCTTCCAACACAGACAAGAAAACGCCCTCTAGTCGAAGGGCAGCTGGGTCGCGACAGAGGTCAGTCTCAAAAGTTGGAGGTAATTGGGCCTACGCCATAGCAGACACGTCCAGCACAGTTCTGCCCTCGTATCCCAATTACATTTATCAACTGTCGGCGTCGGCACCAGCGTCGAGCGTTGCATTCACCGGTGTCGGAGCAGACAGCGGTGTTTACGTGAACTCAGACGAGGAAGGTCAAGACGACGACGACGATGATGGAGATTCCTATTATGTGGGAAGTTTTTCGAAGTCCAGTGTGGATGGGGGGATGGCTTCCACCTTTTCGACCTCTAGTCTTTCGTTGCTTCTTGCAGCTTCGTCACGTGTTAACGAAAGCGGTGCCGGCGGTGGTGTGTACGATGTCGCCGCCAGCGCTCCCGCTACAGCCTCGTCACGGGTGGTTGGTGGGTCGATGTCCGTGACTCCTATGTTTCCGTCCTCTTTGTACTCAGCATCGCTTGCGAGCGAGCATGGCAGCCTTGCGCGAAGGCCAGGCGGATTGCGAGAAGGCGGACTCCCTTCAGTCAGCGGGGCTGTAGCGGCTGCCGCTGCAGCAGCGACTGGAGCCATCAGCAACGCCGGCGCTGCCGGCCGGGACTTTCGGCCCTTCGGATTTGATTCGGCTGGCAACTCCGAGGACCGAATGGAGGTCAGCAGCGGCGTGGGGGCTTTCACAGCGTCCAACTCACTCCGACAGATCGATACTCGTCAGCACCTCGCGCCGCCCCAGCAGTGGCGACGACACCGAGCGGACTCCATCGTGAGCGAGGACGGGAGGTTGACGCCGAACCCAAACGGACGACCGTCTCCGCGTTTTTTTGACGACGCGATTGATGACGGCGGGGCAACGGACGCAAGTTCTGCCGCTGGAATCCTTGGGTCCGCACACTCGCTAGAGGATGCGGAAGCTGCACTGGTTTTGGCCAGCGTTGGCCGCATGACGTTGAACCGAGGCGGCGGCAAGGCGACAAACTCTGCTGCTCCCCCTGCACCCGCCGGAACGTTTGTGGATTTTGGACAGCTGGAGAGTAGGCAGTCGCCGAACATTACGCTGCCAACGTCGGGCACGTCCTCAGGGCTAACAAACCTCATGCGGTCGTCGGCGGCGAAACCTCCGCTAGGACCTTCGTCAGTCGCACCGTTGCAGACACTGTCACATGGAACCTCAGTGCCCGCAGTGGCTGCCAATCCGTCGCCCTCTCTGCCTCAGTTTTCGACCGTCGGAGGCAGCGTCGGCGCGCCGCAAGGCTACCCTATCGGTTCGGTCAGCGCACTGTCTGGCTCCGCTCCGAACTACTCACCACTTTCCTCCCGTTTGAAGCCTTTGCGGGCAAAGACGACGTCCGCAGAGTACAGTATAATGACCGAATTTGTTGAGGCGGTGGCAAGACGCACATAGCCGTTGGTTCATCAGATAACTTTGCTGCAAAGTCTTCCTCCCGTTGGTCCACGTCAATATTACCGTCATGGTACTCCTAATCCGTTTGTCTTTTGGGTGTGTCGAGATGAGTGGCAGAATGCTTGGATATGGGCAGTATATCACGCGAGAGGATTGGCGTTTCTTTGGTTCTTGCCGCAAGTGGTATCTGTTTGCGGACGAATTCCTCCGCTCGTATCCGGTCCTGACGTTCTTTTTCACTTTGCCTTTCTAAATGTTCCTCTTTTCGGTAGTTTCTTGCCTCTTCAGTCCCAATTTTCTCCGTGTTTCTTTTTTTTTTTTTTTTTTTTTTTTTTTTTTTTGTTTCCTTGCTCCTCCTTCGCACTTCCTGTTTACCGGTCACAGTCTTTTATTCTTTTCCTTTCTGTGTTTTCCTCCCCTATTTGTACAATTCGATTCGGAGTTGGGAAAGGAAAATGAACTGGCCCCTTTTTTTGGTTTTAGCCTGGTGAAGGTGTGAATAATGTGTGGCGTCCCGCACAAACAAACCAAAAAAAAAAAAAAAAAAAAAAAGGAGTCAGAGTAAGCGCCCGTCCCAGTCCCAACGACCTGTCAAACTGCACTGGCAAGTGTGTTGACCCGCTCAAAATGTGGCCCAGGAATTGCCCATCAATGGCCACTTCCAGGCAGTCGATTTTCTCCCCATTCATCAAGAGGCCCTTTCCTGAGGAAAAGGTGAGTGATGAATGCACTCGCACGCAGATGTCCCCCACCCCCGTCTCACCCGTCTATCCCCTCCCCTGGAGCGATGGTGAGCCTGAGAGTCTGGATCCTGCACCTGCAAACGCAGGTGGGAGGTTTGCGCGATGCGGACGCGGAGCGGCAGGTTTTCCCTTCGGCTTTGAAGCGGTGGGCGACGACGGACGTCGTCACCACGGAGGCTACACCTCTCACTCTCCCTCTCTCTCATTCTCTTGACTATTAATGCCAGTTTTAACTTTTTGTTTCCTCTTTCTTGTTTATCTCTCTTATCACAGAATTAATCATGTCGTGCAAGGGGAAAGAACCAGAAATTCCCATTTTGCCGCCTGCTGCACCACCACCACCGCCTGTCTCATTGTCACTACAGCCGCCACCACAATCCAAATCACAAGAACTGATTGCGATTAACGAGCAATTTGCTGTACAGAGCAGCAGGCGGGCTGTATGTGGAATCTGAATGTACACAAGCGGCTTCTTTGCCATCATCACTGTCCTTGCAAGCAACAAGAGGCGTTGTCGGAGTAGAGATGGTATGGAGTGAGCAACTTGCGAGGACACAGCAGGTGCACGAGGCTGAAGAGGCTGACAAGGCCGCTGCAGGGAAAACATATTCAGTCTCACAACAACAGCTGTGGCAGGAGGAGCTACAGCAACAACTTAAGCAACAACAAGCAGCATACTATGGCCATCAGCTGCTCCAAACGCAACATTTTTAACACCAGCAGCCGCACCAACTCCAGAAACTGCAGCAGATCCGCTGCAGCAAGCAAGGCAGCAGCCTGAGAGTAACCCCTGTCCAACTCTTTGCTGCTGCATCGCCCCCTGCAGCTCAGCCAATGACCATCAGCGACACCAGCTCCCCTACTGGCAATGCAGCAGCTGTGGTGGTGTCAAGCAAGCGCATATCAAAGGCTGAGTCGATGGTACTCAAGCAGGCTCTGGCTGACTGCCACTATGCTCCGGTGGAACAGTCAGCACTGTGCACCCAGCTCAGGCTTACTGCTGTCCAGGTTTGTGTGTGTGAAAGAGTGAGCTGGAAGGTGGAGCAGAGAGTGTGGCAATGTTGTAAATCAGAGATAGAGTGAGAAATGAAGAAAAGGTGCATGTGTGCGAGGCACAACGTACTCACCACATTATAGTGTAAATCTGCTGTGCCATGGGTTCAAGAGTGGTTCAAGCAAAACACCCCTAAGACGGAGAGATCAGCACCAACTACCTCAAAGAAACGAAAAGCTTCTCCTGCTGCCTGTGTCAAGCCCAAGTCCATGAAAGCCACTCAACAGTTTGACCTTGGGCTGATTGAACGGACGAGAAGAGGTTCAAGTTCTCTTGCCCGTCCTGCAAAGAAGGTGAATAGCTTGGAAGCAACAACTGAGCACTCCCTGGAGAGAATATCTCTTGAGGATTCTGCCCCATTTCTCTGCCATAATGTCGACTACGCCAAGACAAAAGAAATGTCAATAGCATTCTGGAAGTCTGGCAAGGCAGACCACCTGAAAGCAATTGCAGAGAAACTCTGGTCAACATTGGACAACAGTGACAACAATGGTCTTGTAACCTCATTGAACAACCTGGATGGTTTGTTTGGTGGGCTGTATCCATGTAGAGGTGAGTTTTTGTGGATGAATTTGAAAGAATTTGAATCTAATCTGAAGAGTTTTTGTTAGAATCAATTGAGCGGTTGTCTGAAGTGATAACGAGTACTCAAGACAAGCAGTTGCATCTCTGAGTTCTTCAGTCCCCAAAAAAAGAAGCGTCCATGGTGAAGACAAACACTCCTTCACTGGTCAGTGATTGCTCAAACAGGTGCAGTTGTGCAGTGGCGATATTGGAACATCTGACAGTGGATTCCCGATTGGAGTTGGATCTTCCCATTTTCACGTCGGAGGCAACGCTGCTATATCCTGAACTGACATGTAATCCAGAGCCTGAGGAAGGAAAACATGCAGAATCAGAAGTGTTAGGTGGAACTGACTGCTTAGCAGTAAGAGGCACAAGACAGACCTGAACCTATTGTGACTGTCAGTTCTCGTTCTCACAATACCCATGGGAGAGCAAGCCACTGCCAATGCAGACACAGGTGCTGGCTTGTGCTGCTGACACATACTCTGAGTATTACGTGGAACAGAAACCCAAGAAACTCAACCCCAAGGGCTGTACAGCTCAGCTCTGTTTCATGATCACTCTGGTGTTGTCGGAGCTCCAAGAGCAGTGCGTCATCTACCAGCGCTACAGTGACATTGTCTTCTTTGAAGACAAGTTCCTTCCTTTTACTGGGGTTCACACAGTGAGGGGGGGGCAGTGAGAGCATCAGTGTTAACTTCCCACCACTTTCCGACCTCAGTCACCCAGCATGTGAAAAGGCAGTCCAATCAGTCATTCACACAGAGCAGATTCTCCAACAGGCACTGCAGGAAAAAGTGCAGAAGCAGCAGCAGAAGGGGGGGCACGACAAAGCACAGACAGTGCCAACGTTGAAGAAGCAGGGGCGACCACTGAAGTCGTCACTAGCTTCACAACAACCTCCACCTGCAGAGCCATTGCCTGAACCATAACCAGAAACAGCAGTGGCCCCCAGCATTGACCCTGACCTACCACCACCAAAGAAGAAACGTGGACGACCAAGAAAGAACCCAACCAACAACCAACTGGGAGCTGTAGCACAGGGCAGACTGTCCTTCCAGCAGTATGAGATTCCTAATCTCATGGGCCATTGAGCTATTGAGGTCTCTTTAAAAGCTCTTCCTTGACTAGTTCATTGGTTTTACCTTTACGTATAGTGGCCCCCCATCAATCACAAACAACCACTCTATTCCTATGTTTGAATACTTATTCTTACTTTCAAAAGTAACTCAGTGCTGATGCCCCGCATCAAAAGAGCATCTGGTGTTCCTTGTGCTGAATGGGCCTAAGCACAAGGCGCACACCCTTTATTTCTTCTTATTTTTACTCATTTTCTCTTATTTTCCCTTTTTCCCACCTTTCAAGCCTCTGTCCCTGCACTGATGTGGCCTCCCAGCCCTCAATTTCAGCCCATCTCAAATATGAGGCAGGAGAGACACTGGGTGAAGGGGGGTGTGGCTGAAAGATGATTCATTCTTACAAATTGTTCTTTTCTTTCATTTTCTCCTGTTTACTATCTTTTGTCTTTTTCCTCTTTTTCTTCCTCCTTCTTTCTTTCTCTCTCTGATCCCCATAAATACTGCCCCTTTCCCCCTTCTTCTCTTCGATAATAACTCTCAACTCAAAACAATCAATAAGACTCCCCCTTGGGCAGCCCCTGTTTGACTAGTTGCGTCCCTCATATCTCCTTTCAGGTGTTGTAAGGTGAGTGCCTCCCCAAAAGACAATGTGTGTGGTGGATAGGAGACCTTCCCTGGCAAAGTGCAGAGTGGGCCAAGCAGGGAAGATGGAGTCCTCTTTTGGTGTAGGAGATCCCCCTGGCAAGTGCAGAGTAGGCCAAGCAGGGTGGATTAGAAGTCCTCTTTGGCCAGAGCCCCCAGACCAAGCAAGTAGAGGTAGCATTCCCCCAGGCAAGTGCAGAGTAGGCCAAGCTGTGTGAGTGCCCCCTTCCCAAAGCAAGAGTGTGTGAAGACCAAGTTGGGTTGGGTCTACCGAGATGAGAACTTAGAGGCTAGTGCAGAGTTGGCCAAGCTTTCTTTGTTACTTACAGTAATCTGTCATTGCACCCCTCTTTTGAGCACAACTTCATCATCAGGTTCTTCCCTCTTCAAGTCAAGCCTGTCTCATCTTCCACATCAAGTTGGTATGTCGGATACCATTCCGTCCTGTATGGGCGCTCCAGGGCTTAACCCAGTCATCTCATGCCTATGGCACCCATGATTCATTCATGTGGAGACTTGTCTCTGTATGTTTGTCCATGGCTGTTATGGCACTCATGAGTCAGCAATGACTCATGACAGTTATTGATTGATATATCTGTGCTTTCAGAGCATACATAAAGAGTAGTATTAACACCAACACCAGGGTACTGGCCCTTAGAACCAGGAGTTCTACATCATTGATGACTTGTCCTTTCCCCACATATCCACTAGACTATGGGATGAGCCTTCAGAGATGTAGAGGATCTCATAGCAGTGCTAGGGGCGGTAGGCCCAGCAGATTTGTAGACATGGCATCTCAGTCCAGCGCAGAGGTTCCAGTGGCTGTGGATGGTGAGAGCCACGTGGGATGGGGCTCTGCGTCTGCATGAGCCTGGGACACTAACATCACTAGGGGCAGAAGGCCCAGTGATGCAGCAGAACCAGCCATGCCAAGTGACCCACCTGCTGCTGAGAATGCTCCTGACGTGCCAGATGCGTTACTTGCATGCAGACCATATGAGGACTCTGATGACAACGACATTCAATCTGGCAACATGAACGTCGTGAGTTGTAAGCGGGTATACAAGCTGAAGTTCAAACCCAACAGCACCATCAAACGATTTCACGCAAGACTTGTTCCTTGTGGTTTCACGCAGGAGCCTAGTGTTGACTTCACTCTGACATACTTGCTGGTAATTTGAGGTACACTCTCCGATGGATGATTGCCCTCAGCACCCTGTATGGCTGGGACATGGAGATGATCGACATCTCCTCAGCCTACCTGTACAGAATCCTTGATGTTGCCATCTTCATGGCGCCACCATCTGGTGTACCAATCCCCCTGGAATGGTTTGGTTACTCCAGAAGGGATTGTACAGGCTAAAGCAATCAGGTCAGACTTGGTACCTGCACCTTGCAACACACCTACAGTTGAAGGGATGCCAGAAGCACATTCAACTTCGCTACCACCTCATCTGGTCGCTTGTTGAGGAAGGACTTGTGCAGGTTGATCATGTCCCCTCCTTTGATCAGCTCGCTGACCTCCTCACCAAGCCACATGGCATGACATGGTTTTCGAAGGCTGAATACTACTTGGACTTGTTGACTCAAGCAAGGGACCAGCCAAACATAACAAGTTGATTGAGCATGTACAAGCAATTAGGATAAAATGCTGTGAAGATCACTTCAGAAACGGACCAAGGACAAGGAGAAGAATGCAGCGCACAGCGCCGCATTGAGGGCACGAATGGTGCGCAAGGGTAAAGTAGTGGGTTAGGCCCTTGGGTAGGGCACCGGTTAGATTTTCCTTCTTTCATTTTGCTATTTTGGGCACCTTTTTGTTTTCCCTACCTTTTTGCAGTACCCTCCTCAGCAGTGTCTTCCCCAATACGTTTCCTTACCCTGCTACAGTTTTCCCAGATCGGTCACTTGGTTTGGGTTTTTCACCTGGGCAGTGGCATTTTAAATTCTCTCACTCAGTTTCTTTCTTTGAAGTAGCTTTGCTTTTAAAGGTGCTCATGCAAGGGGGAGTGTTGGAATATGCCCTTGCAAGTAAAGAATAATTGATTGAAGAAGAAAAAACTTGACTTGTCTCGTCCCTTCTCTGCCTTCGCTCTCAAGATCGCAATCAACAATCTCCACCCTATCGACACCGAATTACAACAGAGGAACGAATAAGGATTCCCTTATTTTTTTTTTTTTTGCTTCACTGTTTTCTGGTCTTTCTCCCTCAAGAATACGAGATCAACGTTCTGGGGTGGCACTTTTGCGTTTTTCGTTGACTGGGTCACGTGGCCAATTCCAACCTGCACACCAGCAATATTTTCTTGCACTCGCCCCCGCAATCTTTCACTATGCTCTCAGCAACGCGCACGACAAGGTCGACCGCACGTCCGACACGGCTCACTGACCAAGGCGGACAACCGACCGCGGTCATGTCCGCCGCTGCTGCGGACGGAGCACCTACTGCAGAACCCGCAGTAGCAGCAGCAGCAGCCGACGAGCCGCCGCCGCCGCCGCCCACGCGCCTTCAAGCCCGCGCCGCCGCCGGCGCGTCCGGAACAGAGCCCACGACCGCGACATCCACCGCACCGCTCCTCACGCTCCTTCCGGGCGACCCACTTCACGCGACGACCGCCCACCCCGGTCGACTGCATGCATTCCCCGGCGGCAGTGGCGGCCGCCTGACGCGTTCGCGGACTGTGGTGATGGAAGACGCCGTCGAGGCGACCACCGCGCTGCCGCCGGAGGATCCCGCCGCAGCAGGTGCTGGGGCGTTGAAGAGAGGGTGCGGACGCGCAGGTGGCGCTGGATCGCGGCGCGGAGCTGGAGTCTCCGTCAGCGCGACCATTACTCCCGAAGATGACGATGACGGTACGTTTTTTGCAAGGCGAGCCAACCCTCCACACTCTCCCCCCCTTTTTGCTCCTCCTTTTCGCACCCCTCCACCTCCTTTTTGGGATATCCCCTTCCGTTTCTTTGGCTCTACCCGTAAGGGTCCTTTCTGCCCGCGGAACTCTACGTTGAACCCACGTCCGGTTGTGGGGAGATCGAGCGTGGCGTGGTTTGCGTATTTTTGCGGAGATTGAAAAAAGGGCAAGCACGCTTGTCCAAGTCCGACATCCAAGCACGAGGCCCTTATCGTTTCTGTTTTGCAATTTTCTTGTTTCAACTCCCAACTTTTTTTCGTTCACGCCCGACGCCACGCCCTCCACCTGCACTCTCCACCCCGCGCCCACCCACCTTCGCTCCTTGGACCCGCGCCTGAGCTCTCTGTCCTGAACAGACCTACTTGGAATCGAAAAAGTCATGAAGAAGATGCGAGTTGGGTCCAGCATGCAAGAAGGAGCCGCATGTATGTCACGGATCTTGCCCTTCCATTAGCCAGCAAGCTCCCTTGCACTAAAACCCAGTTGCTCACGCACAGTGGCAACTTCCACGGCGTCTTCTTTCGCCCAGCCGGCCGTCCCATCAGCCGTTTTCGATGGTATTCCCCCGGACAATCTTTACGGACATGGTTTGCTGCGCTCACTCTTGGCTTTGCAGATTTTGACGACGATGCGGACCTCGAAGGCCTTCCTCGACGCTACGCTCCGGACCCTGTCGCCCCGCTTGGTCCAGCGGACGATGATGGTTTGTCGGAGACTTCGAGGTGTTCCTGTCACTGCTTGACCATCATCCACGCCACAACCCATCCACCCATCCACCACACACACACAAACAACCAGCTTCGGACTACTTTCCCAGCGATCTTGATGAAGCGCAAGATCGCTCGACTCCAGCGTCGCATCAACGTCGCCGTGTTCGCGCGGCAACGACCGTACTTCGAATGGCTCAGCATTTCCATAAGGTGGCGCCAGTCCCGTCTGCAAACCTGTTCGAACCTTTTCAGCACCGTACCGACTTGGACTCTGTGCTTTTGGCAGACCCGGTGTTGCAACTGGCGATGACCACATCGGCAACACAGACCCAAGCGGCTTCGAAGCGCACTACTCGACGCAGCGGTGAAACCGCGGTAATGTCGGACACAAGCTATGGTGGAATGGTAACTGCCCAGAATGCTGGCGCGGTTCTGGTACCTGCGCACTGGGAGGCGCGCATGAGGAGATACAACAACGAAGAAGAGCGATGGGTGGAGAAGGGCCCGGTTGTCCTTCTGATCTTGCCTTGTCGCCCAGAAAGTCCTTGGGAGGCTCGGGTTGTTGGTCATTACACATTTGGGACACAATCCGTCGCCATCAACATGCCAAGTAAGTTGCGTTCACCTTCAACAGTTGCATGAACAATCCAAGTAATATTTTCCTCAAGTTAGCGATGTACATGATATTTTCATCAAGAGAAGGGGCCACGAAATTTGGCTCTCTTCTGGTGGCAACAATATCGTGGCACGAGCACTCATTACACAGCATCCTCGACGCCTCAGAGAACTGGTTTCGCCGACGGATCAAAAAGCTATGCAACACCTGATGGAGGTAGAGGGTAGCAGCGCTGTTGCTGGTGGAAGCGCTGGAGGGAACCGAGACCGTGAGCGCAGCCGCGGAAAAGCTCGAGACATGATGGACGACAGTGACAGTGAGACGTCGAGCCCGGAAAAGCAAGTTCCGACCGCTTCAAACCAAAAGACGGAGTTATTCATCACACAGAGAGTGCTGCCTGGACCTAACGCAGCTCACGCCGAGGAGTCGAAGGACTATTTGTTCGAGTGCCATACGCAAGTTGTCGGCGTTCGTGAAGAGTCAGCGTCGGTCTTCAAGTTCACTTTCGAGTCGGAGGATGGTGGGTAGAATGATCACAGCACGCGGGATGCAATTAAACTGCGGTCCAAACCACCGTCGTTTTGCCATCGTATTAATTGCTTTCCCTGACAGAGGCAAAACGATTCAAGGCTCGATTCAATTCCGCCGTTCGAGACTTTGGAGAGTTCCTGCTTGAGCAACGCATTGCATCGTTTTCGACACCCCAACCGGTCAATCGTCTGCTGCTTTCCGGGCAGGTCGTAGCGGCACCCTCGCCGAAAATGCAGATTTCACCGTTCGCCGGAAGGGAGAATCTCAGCCGTGAGGTACGATGGATATAGACTTTTCTGTCTTTCACTGACGTCGCTTGTTTTAACTTTGTTGAAATCAGATGGCGGTAAGCGGGTTGATGTACACCCCGGTTATCCAAGACGGATGTGAGGAGATTCAGCACAGATGCGTGTGCTCTCATTGTCACGCGGCACTGGCGGTTACGGTGCCTGTCGACTACGGCAAGTCGCCCGCAGAGGATTCCAAGAGGCCTCCGCGTGGTCGCGGAAGGGCGGCTCTTTCCTCTTCCCCGCTGTCGAATCCGATCCTGCCGACGATTGAGGAACTAGTTCAGGCGCACAGAAAGCACCCTCTTGCGACGAGGTGGGGACCTTACGACCGAAAGCAGGCTGTGTGGCGAGTCTACAGGTGCCGGTACGGCTTTGCTGGCGAAGGTGGCGGGCTCGGCGAGGCGGCGGGTGCACACTCGAGACCGAAGAGAGCGACGTGGGAGGTTGTCGCTGTGGGAGGCGGAATGGAGAGCGGCAAGGCCGAGTGATAATTGTTTGGATTGGGGGGGGGGGGGGGGGGGGGAAAGGGTCTTGTGCCATCATCATTGCTAATGTCTTTACACGCTGCTTTAACCACCACTGCGCATTTTTTTTTCTTCTTTTTTTTCCCACTGTTTCTTGTTTAGCACTGTCTTTGCAGGAAAATAAAAAAAACCGTTGAAAAGATGCACGACTGGTCCTTACCACAGCGACAACAACAACAACAACAACAACCACAACAAGAAAAACAAAAAAACCAAATACAAAAGTGAACCGCAACAACACCCGCATAGACACACCCATTCGCACACCAAACCCGCACTCTCCACCTCCTACGCAACGAGATCACCCTTCGGCAACCCAAGATCTCATGGCGAGGCGAGGACGGCGGGGCAACTGGTCACCGTCTCAGGTCGGATTTCTTATAAGACGGAGAGAGAGGGCAAAAGGGGGCTTTTCCTTCTCAACTTTGTTTCTCGAGAGTCCTCCATACTCAATCCGTCCCCTCTACGCACTGCCCCACTCGCGCGCACGCGCACGCACACACGCACCTACTTCCTCTCTTTCTCTCTCTGTCTCTCTCTCTGGTCTTTTGTTTCCTTCTTCTATTCTCTCACCGGTGCCATTAGTTTCCACCAATCTGTTAGTTGGGTTGGAGGCGCTTGCGAGAGTCAAAGGGCAGAGCGTTCTCTTCTACCTCCTGGGTCGTCCCTTGATTTGGGAATCCTGCCCTTGATCGCTTCGATATCTAACCATTTTCATGCTCCCTGAACGAAAACAGATCGAGGCGGACGAGCTCGAGGCTTTCTGTATTCACACAGCGCACTCGTTGATCTGCTCCTCCGACACCTTTTCCGAATACCCTTTCCCCTCACTCTCTTTCCTCCTCCCAGATCCGCCAACCTTTGCACCATCCAAGACACTACCGGCATCCACCGCAACAAGCTCGCTCATCTCGGCGACTTTGAAGTCTCCGGCACCGTCGACCGCTGCATCGGCCTCATCGCAGTTGCCCCCAGCAGCAGCTTCTTCTTCAGCGAAAACTCCACTGAGCGGCTCTGGTTCGCTGGAAGGTTCCAAGCTTGCTTCAGCGACTGCAGCCCCTACTGACGTAGCAGTTTCACCAGCCACTTCTCTCGAGAATGGAGAGCACTCGGCCGATGCCCCCAAAAACCCTTCCATGGCGGACCCTGTTGCTCCTATTCGCACTGTTTCAACGTTGATCTCGCGGAAAGCGGATGGTGGTGATTCCACTGCCACCGTCACCGCGGACAAAACCCCAAACGGATCTAGCAACAGCGAAGCGGCCGGGGACGAAAGCGCAAATGATGAGCCCGATATCGACGGAGATGGTTGGGGGACAACAGTGCGAGAGGATCCAGACGATGAGGGCCAGACGCGGGCGGGCTTGGAAATTAAAGAGTGGACTGCGTGGTCGGGAGCACGGGCAGTCGCCAGCAAAGTTGCCGGACCCAAAACGGCAACCATGCCCAGGCGGAAGTCGCTGAGTAAGCACTTTTTAACTGCTTTGGCAAGGGTCTAGCGTGGTTTTGCAAGTGTGGGGGTGTTGAGAGCAGGACTTTCTGATACTTTTGTTCCCGTCACAGAAAACATCCTCCTTCCAAAACGAGCGGCGACTGTTGGCACTCCCGCGACGCCAGCGGGGAAAGCTGGTATCTTCGAGAGGGACGTCTTGGTTGCGGAAATCGAGGAGGCAGTCACGCAGTTCTTGGAGGAGGACTTCCACGGAGTTGTAAGGTACTGACTCAAAAAATCATCTTCTCACCTTTATTGATCCGAGATTTGTTGTCAGCCGCCTGCAAACCCTGGTGCGCCGACCTGTTCCAGAATATGACGCATCATCGTACCGAGGCCTCAAGTCGAATAATGAAGATCGCATTTTGATTCTCAATCCAATTGAGCAGTTTGCAGCCTCTTCCCTCGACCCTAGTTATATACCGTCACCGCTCTCGTTGAATTCGCTCAATTCGTCGAATGAAAGCCTTGGGGAACCCACCTCACCCCGATTTCGCCTTCCGTCAAAGTTCTCCCTCAAAACTCAACGGTCTTCTTCGCCATCCTCTCCGCTTGCTTCCCCTCGATTTGGGCGCTCCACCAGCAACGGCTCCAATTCACCTCTACCTTCCGACTATTTTCCCCTTGGCTCGCCCACTTCCCAACAGCTGCAGCCGTCGCAACAGCCGACTTCTGGACAGCCTCATTTGCACTTGCATCCGCACCCTCACCAGCAAACCATGCTTTCGTCCTCACCGCCGACCGGGAACGGGTTTGGTGGCCGATCGAGCCGGTCCGGACGATCGTCTGCAACGCCCTCATCACCGGCACCATCAGGCCCACAAAATTCGGATTGCCCATACTCGTTTTTTGCAGTGTACGACGGACATGGCGGAGAGTCTGTGGCCGATTTTGTCACCATGCACCTCCACTCGACATTGCTCAAGCATGCGTCGTTCCCGTCGAATATCCCATTAGCACTGAAGGATGCATTCATAACGACGAACGAACGTTTCAAGCGGAGTGTTTTGCGAGAGGTTAGTAAAATATAGTACATCGCTTCGAGCTCGCGCCTGCTTCACACCCCCACCTCCCAATTCCCCCCGGCAATTTCGCCATTTGATTGTTCGCTCTTCTGATGGTTGACGCAGAACCAAGTGATCAACTCGGGTTCGACAGCAACTGTGGCTGTGCTTTCGCCGGGAACTTTGCACGTTGCATGGGCTGGTGATTCGCCGGCGTTCTTGGTGATGGAGGATGGTTCAGCGGAAATGTTAATCCGTCCTCATCACTCGCAAGATGAGGTTAGTTGCAACTCCAGTCGCCGTCCCCGAATACGGCGAAACAAATGCTTAACTTTCATACTGTTTAGGCGGAACGTAAGCGCATTGAGGCACTGGGCGGTGTCTTCCTCCGCGATGGGGATAATTATCGACTGAACGGATCCGTTACCGTGACGCGAAGTTTCGGCGACCTTCGAATCCCATGCATGACGGCTGAACCGGAAGTCGTCACGCGGGCGCTGACGGGCCGCGAGCGGTACCTGATTCTGTCGTCCGACGGCCTGACAGATGTGATGACGCCATCGGAAATTGGCTCGTACGTCGCTGCAAAAGAGGAGAGGTACCGGAAAAAGCTTGCTGCAGCAACCGACTCTCTCGGGGATCGAGAGCACCGTTCATCCGCGCAAAAAATGCCCACAGTGTCGAAGCCAAATCAAGACTACCACTACAAGATTCCCGTCGGGCTCGCAGAGCTTTTGGCACAGGAGTCTGTCGATGCCAAGGGCAGCGTCGACAATGTCAGCGTCGTCATTGTTCGTTTGAAGTAAGCGTTTGGTTTTGATTAATCGCATCCTCGGCCTTTTGAGAGGGGGTTTTTTGTTGATTTTGTATGGGATTATGGATGATGGTTTTTGCATTTGTGGTGTTTGGACGGATGTGGTTTTGACATGGGGCCTGCCTGGTGCGGTTGAACGAAAGGCAGCGCGTGCGCTCACGGCATCCTCTTCCTCATCTTTTTGCGACGTAACCCTCCTTGGTCGAAGGCCCGCGATCCCTCGCATGAGGATTCGGGGATTAGAGGCGCTTGCATTTTTTTTTTTTTTTCTTTCTTCCCAACCCCTTCCCTTCCTTTTGTTCATAGATGTCGTTACGGCGTCTCTCCCACCCTCTAATTTCTTTCTTTTTCTTTCCGTCGTGTTTTTTTGTTCTTTCTGTTTCTGCCCCCGTTCTTCACTACATTGCCGTCTGTCAGCTGTTTTTCTTTGCTGCCTTTCCTTTTTTTTTTTTTTCTTTTTTTTTCTCGCGTCCTCTTCTGGTCCCTTTTTCTTTCCCTTTGTCTTCAATTTTGGAAAAGCACATGTGGGAAAGCCAGCAGACACAAGCGACCTTTCCTCTCTCATTCGTAAGCAATTCGTGGGGACCAGAACAAATTCGACGGAAAAGTTCTTTTTTTTCCCGTCTCCAGACACTGCTGATTTGAAATCCCGATTGTATAAAAGATATCGATAGTGAGAAGGAAGTCCAAAAAGCACAACCGAGAACTCTTTGCAACTCGAAAAAATGCCCGTTATCCTCGTGACCGGAGCCACAGGCAAGATAGGCCAGCACCTAGTACACGAGCTGGTTGCGCGCGGCGCGACTCCGCGCGTCTACGCCCGCAACGAGGAAAAGGCCCGCGCGGCCTTCGCCTCCCTGTCCGGCGGCGGCTCCATCGAGTACGCGGTCGGCACCAACGAAGACCTCGGTGCGCTCGCCCAGGCCGCGCGCGGCGCCGAGCGGCTGTTCCTGGTGTCGAACGACCCGCACGGCGAGCCGGCCATGGTGCGCGCGGCGCTTGACGCCGGCGTCCGGCACGTCGTCAAGATCTCGGCCGTCATGGCCGGGTCGTCGCACGAGTCCGGCACGTTCGTGTGGGCGCACGGGATCGCGGAGCGCGCCATCCAGGACATGAAGGCGCCGGTGACCGTCCTGCGGCCGCACGACTTTATGGAGGTAGAGTTGGGGGATGTTGGGTCTGTCTCGGCAGACACTCACACACACACACACACACACACGCATACACACGCATACACACGTACACACAAACACGCATATCCCCCCCCCCCTCGCCCGCTTGCCTCCGCCCGCCGCGCGCGCGTGCTCTCTCTCTCTCGCTGCCAGAACTTTCTCGGCAGCGCAGGCACCATCAAAGCGCAGGGCGCCTTTTACGGCAACCAAGGCGACTCGTGCATCGCATCGATTGCGGCAAAGGACATTGCGGCGGCGGCCGCCGGCGTCCTCACGGCTCCCATCGAAGAGTACGCGGGGCTGACTTTCACGCTGACGGTGAGTGCTGTGCGGAAAGAGCGTTTTGCCGTGCCACTTGCTGCGCCACAGTTCAGAAACCAATCGTCCCCAACTTTCAACCCCTCAAAAAAAGGGCCCCGACGCCCTCAGCCGCAGCGAGCTGGCCGAGCTCACATCGCAAGTGATCGGTAAGCCGGTCAAATTCGTCAACGTTTCCGACGGTGCGGCGCTGGCCACGTTCAAGGGCTTTGGCCTTCCGACGCGCGTCGCGTTCAGCATCGTGTCGCTGGGCGTGCTGTACAGGCTGAGTTTGAGCGGCGTCCGCTTCGCCACGGGGTGGGTGGAAGTTCTTGCCGGCAGGCCGGCGACTTCGTGGAAGGCATTCTTGGAGGACAACAAAAAGGCGTTCCTTTGAAAGTGCTTGTTCGCACTTCTTTTTTCGGCATGCCGATGATTCCGTCTCATCTTTCGCAAATGTGTGCATATTTCTTGTCGTTGCCACTGCTTCCAGCAACCCTGTCCCTTTTCAAGTTGCTGTGCGAACGGCAATTTCATGATCAAAAGAAGTATTCTTTTCGCAGTGATTGAGAAGAAGCCAACATCTCAGCCAGAATTAACCTGGGGAAATGGATTTTAATTTACTGTAAGCGCATCGGCGAATAGAAAAGACCAAGCCCTTGTCCCATTCAAACAGCGGAGAAAGCCGCATCATCTAACGACTCGATCGAGTCCAACTCCTCTCCAAGCGAGGCCACATCGCCTTCGAACTGGTCGTCGCCATCGTCGTCGTCGTCAGAAAAGTACTCGCCGCAGCTCTCGCTGAGCCCGTAACCCTCTGTGCATGCTAGGTACTCCGTGGCATCAACCACCTCGTCTGAAGAAGACGGCGGCGACTGAGCCGGAACCATCAGCAGCGTCTGTGCCGACTCGGACGGATCGCTGGACGCCTGCGGCGCTTCTCTCTCGTCTGCCCGGGTCTGCGAGGGCTTCGACTCGGACGACGGCGAAGCTTGCGCGATCAGTGGAGCCTGCGGAGCGCTCTGGTGAAAGGACCCGCGCTTTGGCCCGTCCGCGACGCGGATGGCCCCGAAATCCATGACGGTAATTTGGTGCTGGAATCCCTCCCCTCGGCACGAAGCAATGATGCTCCGTTCGCCTGCCTGGAGCGCCACAATGGGGCCCCGTGAAAGGCAAAAGTGGTGCAGAGCCTGGCCAGTGCCCAGGTTCCAGACTGATGGTGAGGGTAAGGTATAATCAGTTGGCGGTCTTCGCAATGGCGTTGGGGACAGGCAGTTTAATATCCATTACCTTTGACAATTTCGTCCCATCCACCGCTGACGAGGAAACGCGAGGTAACGCCAATTGCCTTGATCCAGCTTGAGTTGCCTACAAACGCAATTCCCGCCTTTCCCGTCCGAACACTCCACGCTGTTGGAGACGGATTCGGGTGAGGGATACTTCATATCGATATGAAAAGGAAGGCGCACACCTCGAACTGTTCGATCTAACGAGCCACTGTAAACGACTCCGTCTTTCCAGCATAGGCAAGTCACAGCGTCAGAATGCCCATGAAACGTCTGCTCACAGTCACCCGTGCTTCTGTCCCAAACCTAACACAATCAATTGTGAGACTTTTGCGAGACTTGACACGTTTGTCAGCAAAAGTTGAAAGGGGCTTATCTACCTTGACGGTGTGATCGAGCGACCCGGAAACGACCTTGTCGTCGACCGGCAAAAAGTCCATGCAGTATATGTCTCCAAAGTGACCTTTCCATTTTGCTTTTGTGACGATTTCAATCGATTTTCTTAGCATTCCCTTGTCCGCGATTTTTGCATGCCGCAATGAAAGTTCGAGCGCCGATTTCGCTCGTTTTCCGATTTTGTCAAAGATTGGAAGGACTGAAGCAATCGTGCCTGGACTGGCTGATTGAGCTGACGAGCTCCGCATCGGCAGCCTGAACCTTGTATCCTTCCGCGCAGACTGCTCCCTCGAAACTGACGGGGCGGGTCGATCAATGTTTCGCAATTCGTGCACACGAATGAGCTTGTCGAATCCGGCCGTGAGAATGGTTGCCATCACTTCACTTCGACCCGAATCCGCGACATGAAGCGGAGCCCTGGTGCAGGCTGCTACGAGTATGGCCGTGATGCCACCAGGGTGGGCGTATTCCAGCCGCGCCACTACCCGTCCGGAAAACAAGTTCCACACAAGGACCGTCCCGAACTTGTCGCCTGTCGCGCAGAGGTTTGGAGCCGATGGGGAAAAATCCGTGGAGGTTATGCCGCCGGCGTGATGGACCGTCGCATCGAGCGAGCATGTTGGACGGAACTGCGACGAGCGGGCGCCGGAGGTTGGGTCGACAGGCAGTGTGTAAATTGGCGGAAATATCGACAGGTGATGGCTTCGTGTTCCGACCACAATTTTGTCCGCATCGCTCCGGAGACTGCGATCGGGGAAGCAATGAGTTTCTCGGATGACTAGAGGGTTGATTGTTTATTGTTGAGGAATCCACCAAGAGCTCACCAGGTCACGGAATCCTTTCGATTAGCCACGGCGAAGTCCTGGATGGTGCAAATACCGTTATCCCAGTTCGATCGCGTCGTCCACCCCTCAATCCACATTTCTTTCCATAAGTTTGTCCCTGCTCTCGAGCTTCTCGTCTGCAAAGCGTCAATGTCGAAGGAATGCGCTTCGCAATCCGGAGAGAGTGAGAATCCTTGGTTGCGACAGAAGTAATGCCATAGCGCAGGCGATGCACTGGCAACGTGAAAGGCTTTGCTGACTCTCGAAACACGAAGTACTGCAAATGGTTCGAGGAAGATGAGAATCGCCGGACCAAGGTGCACGGGCAGGCCGAGAAACAGCAGTTGGTCGTCCTGGTTCGGTTGGGGCGCCCCCTTTTCGTCATCCCGTTCCTTGCGTTGGCCGGGGTGGTGGTGGTTGTTTCCGTAGCACACCGCAGCTCCAGCTGGCACGGCCAGGTTACCACCGACCGCCTCCGAGAAGTCCGATCCCGAAGAGTAGCCGCGGCAGTAGCTTGAGGCGACCTGCTTGGCGTCCAAGCCGTCGTGCGGTCGACGGCGGCGGCGGCCGCTGTGGCTTGGGTGAGAACCAACGGGCGAATCAGCCAATCGTTTTTTTTCCCCTTAAATTTTTTTTTTTTTTAATTTGCTCCCTCTCTGCCGGCAGTCTTCACCTCGAGAGTCTTCGCGAAACAACGGGGGAAGCTTGCAGCCTTGCGCCCGCTAGCAACTGCTTGGCGCCGACGCCGCCGCGCAGCGGGGACAAGGAGAGCGACAGGTTTGCCGTCGACGGGACGGGAGGAGCGCTCGGAAGGGCGGCGCCTGTCGGGTGCTGCTGAAGAGAAACGGCGCCGATGGCACGATCCGTCATCTCGATGAGCCGGGCGAGGCCGTTGGAGACTGTGCTGGTGGTGGTTTTGCCCCCACCATAGCTTCTTCTGGTGGGTGGTTGTGGCGACGGCGGCGGCGGCGGCGGCTCGATCGCCCAGCGTTTACTTGCGCGCGCAAAGGCCCCCACGGAGTGACATGAGTCTGCCGTCGATCGAACGGATGTCCGGTGGGGACGCTGCAGCAAAGGACCCTTCCTACCCAGATCCATTAGCTTCGTTCCGCTTGAGTTTGGCGAATGAACTGTTGGAAATTTCGGAAGACGAAAGACAGAGCTTGCGACCCGACAACCCAACCAATTTGATGCTCCACAACCACCAACCAAATCTCTCCCCAGTTTCGACAATCCCACAGCAGTGAAAACTTACTCTCTCCCCCTCTTCATCCTCCACTGTCCGCACCACGCCTTTCCCTCTTTCTCACTCCGACTTACTTCCTTCCTCTGTAATAATTATTTTCTTGTCCTTTCTGCACTCTGATTTTTCCCGGCCTACAATGCTATCACGAGGACTCGAGCTGTTCACGACGCCCTCCACAGGCCGAAAGGGGCGGGGGCAGTTCATTTCCACTAAATGGGAGAGACAGAGATAGAGAGATGGAGAAAGAGAGGCGCGAGACGAATGAGTGAGAGAGTGAAGCATTGGGTCATGTGCCGCGCGGCAACTGCCTGCCCTCTCTGTCTGCCACCACTTCCCTCCACTATTGCACATCCCACACACACACACACACACGCTTACACACACACACACTCACTAACTCATCCCCTCACACAAGCAAGCTTCCGTCCGCCTCTGCGCCCATCCATGGTCTGCTCCACGAGGTTTGAAAGAGAAATCATGTGCAAAAGAAGAAAAAAGAAAAAGAAAAAAGAAAAAAGAAAAAAGAAAAGGAAAATAAAAAGGAAAAAAAAACACACAAACTAAGAGAATATGACAAAAAAAAATGAAGTAAGGAGAGACAGACCGAAAAGAAAAAAAACACACACTCACAAAACAAAACAAAAAAAACAATGTGCGCGCGCAGCAGTCAGTCAGTCAGTCAGTCAACCCACTTCCACTGAACCATATAAATACCTTGCGCGTCTCATGTTCCTCTTTCCGCTTCGTCGACAAACAACCTCAGCCTAAAATCTTCCGTCACACACACATACCAGTTGTTTGAAACCTCTTGTGATATCTCCTTCTCCACGCGCAGCAGCAAGCAAGTAGAAAAACATATAAAAACAAAGAAGAGCAAGACTTCTCACCCCCCAGAAATGCTCCTGCAATCAGTCATCGCCCTCGCGGTCGCCGCCCTCTCTGCATCCTCGGCAGTCGCCGTCCCGACGACCACCTACGAGTGGGCCACCACAGACGCCCCAAACATCCAGGTGGCTCCCAAAAACCCCGGTGGCGTCACGGTGCTGCGCGGACTGACCCGCCAGGACCACCGCGCGTGCCACGTGAGGCCGGTCGGCAACGGCGGCGACGATGCGCCAAACATCTACGCGGCCGCCCAAAAGTGCAACAATGGCGGCAAGGTCGTCCTGGCGAACGAGTACCTGATCAAAACGCCTCTGGACTTGCGAGGCCTGAAGAACGTTGACATTGAGCTCACCGGCACGATCAACTTTTACGACAACGTGACCTACTGGCAGGACAAGATGTTCTACTGGACTTTCCAGAACGCCACCTCCATCTGGGTCTTGGGCGGGGAGGACGTCAACCTCTACGGCAAGGGCGTCGGCACGCTGAACGGTCTCGGCCAGAACTGGTACGACGCCTACGCGGCGAACCCGCTGATCTACCGCGCCATCCTTCTTGTCGTGAGCGGCCTGAACGGTTCGTTTTCCATCCCTTTTCTGTTTTTTTTTTTTCATTTTCTTCTCTTTTTTTTTTTTCTTTTCGTTTTTGTTGTTGTGTCGGTGCGTGTCCTTGCTCTTGTTCCGTTTTTGGCCTTCATGATATTCTGCGACGTGTTGCACTGATATTATTTTATTTTTCGATGGCTTTTTTTCTTTGTCTTCTTCGCCTCCCCAACCACCCCTAACCAACAACAAAAACCAATGCAGGCGGTACCATCTCGGGCATCAACATGCGCTACTCGGCGCAGTGGTACAACCTCATCCTGAACTCGCAGAACGTTGTGTACGACAGCATCAGCATCTCCGGCGGCTCCGTGAGCAAGAACCTCGCCAAGAACACTGACGGATGGGACACGTACCGCTCCGACAACATCGTCATCCAGAACTCGGTCATCAACAACGGCGACGACTGCGTCTCGTTCAAGCCCAACTCGACCAACATCGTCGTCCAGAACCTGGTCTGCAACGGATCGCACGGCATCTCGGTCGGCTCCCTGGGACAGTACAAGCTGAACTACGACATCGTCAAGAACATTTACGTGTACAACATCTCCATGTCGAACGCGTCGGACGGCGCCCGCATCAAGGTCTGGCCCGGTGTTCAGTCGGCGCTCTCCACCGACCTCCAGGGCGGAGGTGGCTCCGGCGAGGTGAAGAACGTGACCTACGACACGTTCTACAACTTCAAGAACGACTACGTCATCGAGCTGACCCAGTGCTACGGCCAGTCCAACACCACGCTCTGCAACTTGTTCCCGTCCAGCCTGACCATTTCGGACGTTTACTTCAAGAACTTCTGGGGTAGCGCGTCCGGAAAGCTGACCAAGGGTGTTGTCGGCAGCTTGATTTGCAGCACGCCGTCCGTCTGCAACAACATCTACGCCAGCAACATCACCATCTCGCCGAACTCTGGCTTCACCAAGGACAACTGGCGGTGCATCAACGTTGACAAGTCCAAGCTGGCAATCAACTGCGTTGACGGTATCTAAACTGACTCTACACGCGCGGAAAGGAGACCCTTCCCTTCCGCCACAAGCCTTCTACACTCTTCCACCTTCTTACCCTATTAAGCCGCTGCTGCCATTATTTCCCCCTGTTTTCTTCCTTGTTCTATGAAAAACTCCTTTCCTGCCTCACTCTGCAACTTTACCCGGAGGTAGACTTGTTGATTTTGTTTTCTTTTTCCCTCTGGGTAAAGAGCAAGCCGGCCAACTTCTAGATTTGGAGTCCGAAGTGGAATTGGGTTGTGTGGGGGGCTCCTCAACCAATTTCCTTCTCCACCCCGGTCGCCGAGCCCCGTTTTGGCCCTACAGTCTTCTTAAACTTTTCGCTACTTCTTCGACCCCATATAAAGCCACCAGCGTCAAACTGCTTGACTATTTTTTGTTCTTCTTCCTCCTCACTTCTACAGAAAACTTCTGGGAAGGGAGAAACGAATGGAAGCCAATACACTCTGAAGCCTGCCAAACAAAGGTTGATGTGTGTCCGCGGTATGTAACCGCTGTCCTGCAAGCGGGCCTGAACAAGGAACGGACTTTTTTGACGAGAGCACCCGACTTTTGCGTTTATTGCGAAGATGGTGTGTTGGCGACTTATCTTTCAGTATCAGAAATTAGCAACTGGTGATCATTGCAGCTGCTTGCAATGAATGTTGCATTTGCCATCTCTGTAAAGCTAGCCACGTCGCAAAGATGCTTCGCTGCTTGACGGAGGAGGTCAGGTCGCCCCTTTTGCTCTATGTCAGTGTCGTGCCGCTAACAAAGCGAAACACAAAGGTAGAAACTCTGAAACACACGGGAAAGGCGCAATAGCTCATAGCGGCGCAACAAGGGAAGCGTCTGGCGCTTCCACAGCGCACACACTGCTCCAAAAACATTGTTGGACAGACTTGGTCAGAAGGAAATGCTCATTTAGCTTGGGTGGCGTCGGCGATATTGCACATTGGACATTGCACACGCTATTGCACATTGTATTTGTTTAACAAAATCCACGCGTGCTTCACTTTTTGCCCATCTTCAATGGAGGAGTGCATACGGAGGCCCGACCTGCCGGAGAACTTTGTCCTTCGCGATCATCAACACCGAACGAAACAAGCGCTAGTGGGTAATCCTCTAATTTTTTTTCTTTGGTGCCTATCAAAACTTAGTTGTAAAACTGGAAAAGGAAGGAAGTCAAAGGGCGGAAGCCGAAAAAGGAAGCGGCGATCCAAAAATGATGCAGAGACAGAAAGACAGACAGGCGGACAGACAGGGCAGGAGAGAGAGACAGACAGTGTCCGTCGCTCTGTCTCTCTGTCTCTCCTTCTCTATTCCTATCTCTCTCTGTCTGTTGAAGTTGCAGTGTAGAAGGTGATGTTGTGAGTGAAGGCAGCGATGCAAGAAGGTGGAAGGGTCAAGGCTGCAAAGTGAAGCGAACTCCTGGGAGGTAGAAAGAGAGAAAGGATACAACCAAGGTTTGAATCGAGGACTTGTCCAAGGGAGCGAGCGAGGCGAGCGACAGAGCATTGCAAATCAACCAAGCTCTGTGTGGAGCCCTGTTGCTGCACAGGGCTCCACACAGAGGGAAAATGATTTGAAATCATCAGGAGCATTTCAAATCAACCAGTGGGTGTCCAGAGGCCTGGACAGAGGTCTCCGCTCAGCAGACAAATGGGTTTGCAATCTCCAGCCCATAGTGAAAACAACCCCAGCGCAGCCAATCAGCGATTGACTACAGCCAACCACCATAGCAACCCCAAGCCAACCTACTCATGCGCTTGATTTTTTGCACTGGAAATTTGGGATGAAATGCACAATATCTCTTGATCGATCGAG
Source organism: Zopfochytrium polystomum (assembly GCA_025765615.1). Lineage (NCBI taxonomy): Eukaryota > Fungi > Chytridiomycota > Chytridiomycetes > Chytridiales > Chytridiaceae > Zopfochytrium > Zopfochytrium polystomum. The sequence goes on along the minus strand of JAIVFJ010000170.1, from coordinate 91,902 downwards.
CAGGAAGCCCAAGGAGCCCCATAAAAAAAAATTTCCTCGCTATCTCTTCTCCCTGTCTCTCCCGTCTGTCTCTCTGGCTCTCCCTTTGTCTTCTTTCAGCTCTTGGCTGTCTGTTTCACTGTCTGCTCTCTATCTGTCTGCCTCTGTGTCTGTCTGTTGCTCTTTAGGTCTTTCAGTCCTTGGTTGACTGTCTGGGAGGGGTCGTTGCAATGCGGCTACAGGCTCACAGTTGTTTGTAATGCTCCAGCTGCACGTGAAGCAGTGCAAAAAACCGACTGTCAGAAAATAAGAAAAAGGAAGAAAAGGTAAACGGAAAAGTAGAACCAAATAGACCAACAGAAGTCCAAGAGGAAGAACAGCGAGAGCATTTTGTTACAGGGGTTGACAACTCTCTCCCATTCTCTCTCTCTCACTCTCTCTCCTTCTCTCTCATTTGCATTATGATCAATACACTGAAAATGCTGTGTTCTTCTCAAGGGACCAAAGTTTGCATCAGCTTTTCCTCCACTTTGAAGATATGCCACCAACCCAAAAGGAGGGCGGAGGAGGGGTGGCCGCCACAGCCCCCCTCCCCTTGGGGTCAGTGGAGGGGGGGGGGAGCCTACTAAAATGCTATTTCAGTTAATGATTTTGCAAAGTCAACAGTCTGTTGTCTATCTACAAATCAATGAGGCGCCGCTCTCTGTCTCTTTTTGAAGTCAATGGACTGTTTTTATTTCTCCCTCTGGATTATGTGAGTACTTTGGAGCCAGTGCCCACCTGTCTGCAGCAGTCAACAGGCTGTCTGTCTTCCTGTCACAGTCAGTGGGTTGCCCCACAAGCAGCCAAAGTGTCAGGAACATGGCAGGACTGGGCAAGGCAGACAAGGAACTGAGAGGAGTGATGATTACATTGTAAACAATAATTCATTTGAGCGATGGGACAGGTTCCCCCAATCCCCCATTATTCTCTTTGAGAGTCTTCATTGTCAAAGCTCAAGGACAGTCCCAGAAAGGACAATTACTAGTGATACCAATGATACCAATGACACCAATGACAACAACAAGACAAGTCAGAAAGGCAAGAAGGTTCCAGAAAGGAATGTTCTGGATGGTTCCAGAGGTTTCCAGAGATTGATTCATAACACAAAGGCTGCGAGGGCAGCACTTGGTTTGTCTGAGCGTGCGGGTTTGCGAGTGTGTGCTGCAAGACTGTGTTATGAATCACCCTCTGGAAACCTCTGGAACCTTCTAGAACATTCCTTCATGGAACCTTGTGGAACCTTCTGGAATCTTCTTTGCTTTCCTGACTTGTCTTGTTGTCATTGGTATCATTGTATTACTAATTGCTCTTTCTGGAACTTTCTTTGAGTCTTGACAAGGAACACTCTCAAAAGGTATAAAAGGGGGATGGGGGACCTGTCCCATCCCTCAAGTGAATTATTGTTTCCAATACAATCATCGCTCCTCTCAGTTCCTTGTCTGCCTTGTCCTGTCCTGCCCTGTTCCTGACAGACTGGGACCTCTCTTGCTTTCTGTCTTTCTCTGTCTGTCTGTGTGTAAGTGGCTCAGGGGGCTAGCGAAGCCCTGACCCAACGAAGCAGAGCTTCATTGGTCAAACTCTACATGGCCTGCCACTACATACATTGTGAAATGCCCCACACAAATTCATTGTGGTATGCCACCCTCCTTTCAATCCAGCGACAAGTTGCCTGTCCGCTGGATTACCATATCCAAGAAGGTGAGGTTGACGGATTTGCTGTAATTGTTTTTTTTTTTTTTTTTTTTTTTGCCAAGGAATGTTTCCAGGTCAATGGGGGTCAGTTCAATTCTAAATGCTATGTGGGCGTGTGCACACCTGTTGGGTTCCGCCTATCGACGTCATACTTTCCCACATTCCAGCAGGACCAGCACAGGCAGACAAAAAATCAAAAATCAAAATTCAAAAAAAAAAAAAACAAGTGACAAACCAGCCAAAAGAGGCAAAATTTCTTGCCGTGATTGGTTTATTTTCCTTGTGAGGAGGCACCAAAATTTTGCGCATTGGCGCGTGCAACGAACGACGGAGCGCGTGTGCGGACCACACAAGCAAAGGAGACACACACAGACTGGCAGAGAATTGCGGATCCCAGCGAGAGAGAGAGAGAGGGAAAGAGAGAGAGAGAGAGAAGAGAGAGAGAGAGAGAGAGAAAGAGAGAGAGAGAGAGAGAGAGAGAGAGAGAGAGAGAGAGAGAGAGAGAGACGGAGAGAGAGAGAGAGAGCGCGTGTTGTGTGCATGCGTGTGGCGAGTGATTGAAAAGGCAGGCCACGGAGGGCAGGAGACAGAGAAAAAAAAATAAATAAATAAAGTAACGGAGTCTGCGAGTACCCAAGACCGCCAATGCTGTCCCCACGCACCCTCATCGCGGCTGTCGCCGCCGCCGCCCTCACCCTTGCCTCGTCGCCGACGGCTGTCGTCGCCGGCGGTGGCAGCAGCACTCCCTCGCTGTCCGGACCCATCAAGAACGTTGTGCTCATCACGCTCGAGAACCGCTCGTTCGACCACCTGCTCGGCTACTGGGCGCTCCTCAACAAGGACCGCGGAGTGGAACCCCTCCCCGCCGACGCCAGCAACGTCCTCACCGCCACCAAGCAGGTGGTGAACGCCCTGCCGAACGCCCAGCTGACGGGCGTGCAGGACCCCATCCACACCGTGCCGGGAGTCACCCAGCAGCTGTTCGGCTCGCCCGTCCTTGACCCCTTGACGGCCGCCAACCAGCGCCAGGCGAACATGGCCGGCTTTGTGGACTCGTTCTCGGCGACGTACAACACCACGAACACCACGGTCCTGCATCAGGCCATCGACGTCTTCCACCCGTCCAAGCTGCCCATCACCGTGTCGCTGGCCGAAGAATTTGCGGTCTTTGACCACTGGTACGCCGGCGTCCCGGGGTGAGTTTCCTTTTCTGAACTGCACTCTCTCCCTCCCCTGACTCGGACGTGCGTGTTGGCAGACCGACGTTCCCCAACCGGTACTTTTTGATGTCGGCCACGTCGAACGGCAACTACAACAACGGTCTGGGCACGATTCTGAGCGGCCTTCCCCAAAAGAGTCTCTTCCAGGTGGGTGTGTGGGCGTGGGCGTGGGAGTGTGTGTGGGTACGGTGGGCGCGTATGTATGTGTGGGGCGAGGGGAAAGCGAGAGGGAGAGGAGGGAGGACAGTGTGGAGAGGAGGGACGATGAGAGGAGGGAGAGGGAGGGGGTGCGCGTGCGCATGATTTTTGGGAGGTGGCTGGGGAGGCGTGCGGCTTTCCGAATTGGGAAAGATTCCGTCTTCTTCGGGGACTCCTTTCCTTTTCTGTCGTCTTAGGTGACTCGTGACCATCCAAACAACGCGCACTTTTGCACGCTCACACACTCAACTCACACTTCAACGCACCACAGAGCGTTGAGGATGCCGGCTTGTCGTGGAAAAACTACTTTGGCCAGGTGCCGACCTCGATCGCCTTCAAGGATGTCCGCAACATCAAGGACATCCTCACCAAGCTCAAGTCCATGGACTCGTTCTACTCGGATGCCAAGAAGGGCACCCTCCCCAACTTTGCCCAGATCGACCCCATCCTCTTCAGCCTGCCGGGCGTGTTCGCCAACGACAACCACCCCCCCCCACAACGTGGCGCGCGGCGAGACGCTGCTCAAGAACATTTACGAGGCCCTGCGCAACGGCCCCCAGTGGAACTCGACCGCGCTCATCATCACCTACGACGAGCACGGCGGCTTCTACGACCGTAAGCTCTGTTCCTTGCTCAAACTTGAAATCGATTTTGGATGAAGCTCTCTCCGCCTGACTTTGCTCTCTCTCTGTGCCCAGACGTCCCGCCACCCCAGACCGGCGTCCCTTCTCCGGATGACATCTCTGCAAACTCCACCTTCTTCCGCTTCGACCGCCTCGGCGTCCGCGTGCCAACGAGTAATCCGACCGCTCTTTTGCTCCTGCCTTGTTTTATCTGCTTACCTTGTCTATTATAATATTCAGTCGTCGTTTCTCCATGGGTTGCCAAATCCCGCGTTGTGAAGAACCCGACCGGCGCGTACGCGTCGAGCTACTTTGAGCACTCCTCTGTCGCGGCCACCGTGAAGAAGCTCTTCAACCTTCCATCCTACCTTACTAAGCGCGATGCCTGGGCGGCTCCGTTCGACTTCTTGTTCGCGGAACTGTCAGCTCCCCGCTCTGACGCTCCAGCCAAGCTCCCCGACGCCCCGTACATCGACCTCGCCATGGAGGTTTTGGACATTGAAAATGAGTTTGAGGAGCTGTTCCAGGTCTTCAATGCCATTACGACCGGAACTGGCATCTGAGCAGAAACTGCTGGGTGCCCGCGCGCACCCTTTGTAATTTTCTGGGACAAACCACAGTACTCTTCTCCCTTTCCACTTTTTCTTTACTATTCTGGCCCAAACTTTCGTTGGAAAGCCGCGCCCACTCGCACCACTCTTCCTCCGTTATTCTACTTTCTTTTGATTAGTTTCCACTAATTGTGTGTTCTGCGGTTCGACGTGCTACGGCAACCCAGATCCCCGAGCGGATCTTGCCCAAGTTCTGCCGACGGTCCCCTCTAATTGTGCACCTCATTCGCAATTTACGTTTGAGAAGAAATACGAATCTCATTGCTTCAGCGCCGTGTATCCTTTGCCAAAGTGATGGTGGGAGTTCATGTTTGCACTTCCGTGTTGTTGAACCTCGTTCTGATAGAACGCCTTGTCAAAGGAAAAATCAGAGAGTAGAAGTTCCCGCCAACTCACAATGATCGAACGCATTGTGTTTCACCCAATTTTTGACTTGCGAGCCAGCTGGACGCACCGATGGCGAGCCGAACACTTAGTGTGCCGTGAATGCAAAAATCATAGTTTTTCTCTTTTACCATTCTTGTTCTTTAACCTTTCTTGTGGATTGCCAGGTGAAATGCAGGAAGAGCAGCAGCATCTTGCTTAAATGGCTCTTCCTGCCAGTGTGGCCCCCGAATCGGTAATACTCTTGCAGTACCTTGCAGGCACTACCCCAGATTGCACTCGAGGGTAAAATGCGCTTGCGGGCACAGTGGTTTCTTTTGTTTTTCTCGGTCGTTTTACATGCAATTTTTTAGTTGTTGTAATTATTGAAAAAACAACCACGCGCGTCGCGTCTGAACACGCGCAACATTCGTGGCAAAACAGAAATTAGGGCCCCTCTCGTTTCATCACTTTGCGATCACTGCAGTCTTGCTCTGGAAACTACGCATACGCTCCGCCCCACCAGCTCTCTGGGTCTGATTTCATCATGATTGATCCAGCGACGGGAGAGCCCCATGTAATGAGTGTATTCGAGTGGTTGGGCGCGCACGTTCAAACGACGAGTGTTTTAGAAATACGCACTTCCCTTACCACGATCAAAAACCTTCTCTTCATTCCTTAGGGTGTCCTTCCTGGAGAAGGGGACCATTCGGACAAATCACAAGTAGTAGAACAGCGTGAGTCAACAACCTGGGTAACTTCTCTATGATTTTCTCTTTAAAGTCGATCACACTACCTAGTTATGGCAAGGCTGGAAAAGTCAGAGCGGGAGCGGAAAGAGCTGGAGCGCGAGCACCAGGCCGTGGACAAGGAGCTGAAGAAAGTGAAGAACCTGCTTGCGATTTCAAAGGACAAGCAGCAGGTGCAGCAGGCGCTGGACGAAAACGCAAAACTGAAGCTGGAGCTGGAGCTGCTCGCCGACCAGAAGCTGCAGCTTTCGGCGCTCAAGGACCACATGCACCAGCTCGCGTCGCAGAGCGACGCCCAAAAGTCCCAAATCGCGCGCCTCTCCGCCGCGCTCCTCGACGCGTCCGAGAAGCTGCCCGAGTCCGATCGCCCGGACGTGACCGCGCTGCCGAGCCCCGGAGACGCCGCGCTGGTGCTGGAAGAGACGATCCGGTGCCTGCGCGGCGAGAACGAACGGCTCGACGCAGAGCTGTCAAAGACCCAGGAGCTGCTGCACGAACTTAAAACTCGGGCTGCGGCGGCAGCGACTGCCCCGGCGGGAACCACCTCCGCCGCTTCCTCGACCGGGGCTGCGCCGGCGGCGGCCGCCCCTTCGACGACGACGGCGCCGAGCCTCGCGCGAGGCTGGTGGTCGGTGCGACCGGCGGCTACAGCGACGACGACAACGACGGCCGCCGCTGCGGCGTCCACAAGCGCCGCAGCGTTACTGCCGGGCGGCGACCTGCAGCCGGCCAAAACCGACGAGGACACGGCTGCAGCGGCGGCGGCGGGGGCGTCTGCGGGGTCGGCTGGCACGGCCGCAGCGACGGTCGGTGCAGCGAGCACCGCCGCCGCCGCCGCCGCCGCCGCCACGTCCGCTACCCCCCGCTGCTTCCGCCAAAACGTGGTGGACCCGCGCAACGGCTACTGTAGCCACCGCGGCCGCGCCCGTCGCCACGGCCGCTGCGACCGCCACCGTGTCCAGCACTCCGCGCCCCAGCAGCAGCGCTTCGAGCGCCGACGTCTCGGTACCAGCCGCCTCCGCGGAAAAGCTCGAGGAGAAGCTCCACGCTGCACAAGCTGATCTGGATAAGATTCGCGCGGAGCACGATAAGCTGCAGGAGGCCTACGCTGCAACCAAGGAGGTGCTCGCGTCCAAAGAGGCGGCCGAGGGCAAACTGCTTGAGAAAGTCAGGGCTTTGTCCGCTGAGGTTGAAGGTCTCCGCAGGACGAGTGAAGCTTCCAAGGGCCATGAGCAGGAGTCACTAAGGCTAAAGACGGAATTGGACAAAGTACGCGTTGAGCTTTCAGAGTCTTTGCGGCGTATTGATGCCGACAAAGCGGCCGCCGCTGCTAGTCTGGACCGTGCGAAAGCTGATTGGCGGAAAGAAAACGAGCTGCGGGTGAAAGCAGAACGGGATCTAGCAGTTTTGAACGAGAAAAAGGCATCGGAGGACAGAGGGCTGTTGGCCGCTCGAGCGAAGGAAGCTGCGGAGAAGGAGACTCAAGAAAAGGAAAGATTCGCAGCGAGAGCGCGAGAAATGGCAGAAAAAGAACGCGAGATAGGTTCGCGATATAATTTGAGTATTCCTTAAAGTTAAGACAGGCCTTCGTTTCAGCGCACCTCAAGGCCGAAAACCAGATTCTCCAAGCCCAAGCTGCGAGGGCCGACGGATCCGGACCAAGTGATGCTGCTGGAGACTCGTCCGCAGCACAGCAGCTTCACGCTCTGTGCGAGCTGCAAAAGAGTGAGCTTACCGCTAGCCACGCTGCCCGTGTTCAAGCGCTGGAGGAGGACCTGAACTCACTGCAAAGTAATATTCAGTCCGTTAAAGCGGAATGTGAGGAGAGCAAGAAAGAGGTCGCTCGCCTCAGCGACGAATTGCTCAGGGCGTCACACAAGAACAAAGAGCTCGATAATGGCATCCAAGCCAAACACGATGAGTGCATCGCCTTAAGCCGGCTGGTGGAGGAAGTCAAAGCGGAGAAGTCGCTGGTGGAGCAGAAGCGGGACCAAGTCGAGGCAGAAGGATCGGCCGCAGCAGTCGCATTTTCCAAACAAATCAAGGTACTGAAGGAAGAAATTGCTTCGACTGAGAAGGTCAAAGAGGAGCTGAAGATCGCTTTGAACCAAGTCTTGGAACTCTCCGCGAAGATCAAGCATGCGGAAACAAACCAGGAATCACTTCTTAAAGGGAAAAGAGATCTCGAGGAGCAGCTGAAAAGAGAACACGAAGCTTTCTCCGAACGCCTGGTGAAAGAAAGAGCAGAACTGGAGGCCAGTCTCACCAAGCGCAAGACCGAATGGGAGGACAGTCGCAAAAAGGAGAAAGCTGATTGGGAGTCGAAATGGACTCGTGAAAAGGTTGAACTTGAGGAGAAGCTCAAGAAGGATGTTGCGGAGGTGGAAGAAAAGGCGAAGAAGGAGCGGGGAAAACTTCAGGCGGACTACGACAAGACCAAGTCTGACCTGGAGAAATTGAAGCAGGAGTCAGAAAAGGGGAAATCAGAGATGAGATTCGAGTCCGAAAAGATTAAGAACGAGTTGGAGAAGCAAAAGCGAGAGGCTTCCTCTTTGGAGGAAAGAGCAAGAAAAGCTGAGAAGGATTTGACACAAAGATTGGACGAAATCGCCAAGCTTGGAGCCAAAATCAAGGCTTTGGAGCTGGAGGGAAGCCAAGAAAAGTCCAACGCACAACAACTGGCAGCCGCAGCGAAATTGCGCTTGGAAGAGGTCGAGCAGAAAGTCGAGCAACTTCGGAGAGAAAAGGATGAAGTAGACGCCGCTGCGCAAGCAAAACTAGCCCAACTTCAGTCTAAATTCGACTTACTCTCGGCGGAACTCGAAGTTTCACAGAGCAACAACACCCGGTCGCTGAAGACAATCGGTGAAAAAGAAGATGCCATCAAGAAGCTCAAGTCGAAGCACGATGAGATGGCCCACGCAGAAACAGCTCTAAAACGAATGGTGACGAGGTTAGAGCGAGAACTCGAGGTGGCAGGACAAACCGTTGCGTCAAACATGGAAAAGATTGCTCATCTAGAGATATCGTCGCAGAGAGAAGCTGTCGAGCATCAGCAGTTGAAAGAAGTGCACGAAGCATCTACAAAGCGGCTTGAATCGGACGTCGAGAAACTATCATCAGAGCTAGCAGAATTCAAAAAAATCGCACACGAGACTAAGAACGAGCTGAAAATTGCGGAACGGAAGGCTTCGTCCATCGTATGCTGTCGATTTGTTACCTTGTGCCAGTCGATGTTTGAGTTGCGTTCAACTATTTTTTCTCTTTCTGTCCTGCGGCCAGATCAAGGATTTGCAGAAGCAGATCTTAAAGGAACGACGGAGAAAGGACAATCCAAACGACCACCGGGACAGTTTGGATGCACTCGGTGGGCTTACGTTTCGTTGCGCAGTACCCTGTCTTCGCGCCGCCACCCACGTGTGTGTCTAACGAATTTTCCTTTCTTTTCGATACAACAGGGTCCGACCACTTTCGCAGCAGACAGGGGTCCGAGCGGCCGAAGTCAGCCAAGTCGGTAACATCGGAGACTGGTGGCGACTCGGTCGGCATCCCCAAAGTGGAAAAGGTACGTCCATGTAGTGACACAGGTTGCTCGAACGGAAACGCCTACTCACATTCCTCCAAAACGACCACAGCTGACGGGAGAACTCGTACAGCTCGCCCAAGAAAACGAGGCTCTGAACAAAAGAGCCCGGCATGCGGAAGAAGAGGTTAGGGGGGCCTGCCGTTTCGAAAGGAACTAGGCCTAAAGGCAAACCGCACCCAACTCCAGATAAAGGGACTCCAAGAGCGGCTCGCCAGAATGGGCGAAGAGCTGGACCATAAGTCGAAAACAGTACAGCAGTACATTTTGCGAGATTACGCGTCCAAGATTCAACCCGAGGAGAGGCCGAAAGGTGGATTCAACCTTGGAATCTTAGCGAGCGGATCGGCAATGAGCAAGATGGATCCTCTCTTCTTAGCTCAAGTCAACGTGAAGATGCAAAAGCTCCTTGAGGTATTCATTACTTTCACTCTTCAATACCTCGTGGTGCTTCGGCCAGGTGGACGGATTGTTGGCTTTGGGAGACAAGCCTGTTCTCCTTCCGCCTTGCTGGGTCCGCCACCTGTCCATTTTGAGTCCTAAAAGTGCTTAACTGTTGGTTTACTTCACATCAGGAGCTGACGACGAAGTTGATGAGTCTGGAGGAGGAAAACAGGTCGCTGAGGGGAGCGGTGTCACCACCATGACGCGCCTGGCCCGTTCCATGTCATGTTCGTCAACAATACAGTACCAACCATCTTTCTTTCTTTCTTTTTTCTTTTTCCACAAGCTCCCTCCTTCCAACCGATTCGTCGACTTCGACTTGCTCCTGCTGGCTCGCATCCTCTTGGAACGCACGAAGGTGACTGTCAGGAGGCACAAAGCCAGGTAGACGCAGGAACTTAACGCCGAATTGGCCAGGCTCGTAACCTCGTCGATTGAGTGGAAGAGTTGTCAGGATGTCCGCGGGCTTCGGAAAGAAGCTGGCTCACACTGGTAAGACCGGGGATTCATAGCTCAATAGATTCCCGTCGTGCCGGAGCGACAGGGTGTGCTGATGGAACCCTCGTCTCCATGGCCTTCGCTGGCGCTTTGGATGATCCGTGTCGTAGCTTCCCCTTGACAAGATGCTTCCTTCCGTTCTCTCCAGACAAGAAAGTGCGAGACCAGGCCGTGAAGTCGCTTATAGGATGGCTTAAGAACAACGGAGATACTCTATCCCATCTGGAGCTACTCAAGCTGTGGCGGGGACTCTTTTACTGTAATGATTATCCTCGGTCGCCGACCTCACACTGACCGAACCTCAGGTTTCTGGATGTCCGACAAGCCGACAATCCAGCAGCACTTGGCAGATCGTCTAGCCTTGGTCATTTACGAGTTGGACGATTCCCTTTCTATTAAGTACCTGGAAGCCTTCTGGACCACCATCATATCCCAATGGTACGGGATCGATCGGCTGAGGTGGGCGTTTTGACGTCACCCACCTCGGCTCTGACAACTTTTGAAGGCTAGACAAATTCTACAACCTCCTCCGACGCTTCCAATTCTACAGCTTTACCTTTTTAAAAGCGAAGGAGTGGGACGACAGTCTTGTGGGATCGTATCTGGATGTACTGGAGAAGGGACCGTTAAGGTGAGATTAATTGGATAGCAGACACTCACTGATGCATTCCCAAAGCCCTTCAGAATCGCACGTCCCGGACTCTCTTCGGGTTCATGCAGTCGAAGCATATTTTGAAGAGTTGAACAAGGCGGTCGGCCACGACGTGAGTTAATGAGTAAGTTTGACCGAGCAGTGGTATTTATCGCAGTCTAGATTCCTCAAGACACACTGATCACAATGATGAGACCCATTGTAAATCTTTTGAGCTCCACCACGGAGCCGATCACCCTCTCAAAGCTGAGGGTCATTTTTAAAAAGATCCGTCGCTCTGCGCCAGGTACAAACCGTTCTGAAATCGAATCACTGACGCAGCACATACTCCTTCGAATGCTACCGTGTTTAAGCCGAAGAAAACAGTGAGACCAATGATGACCACTCGGAAGGTCTGCCTCCCCATTATAAATCCGTTTCTTGCACCTTAACACGAGCCTTGACAACTGACCAGACGACGGCACATGGAAACTGCCTTTCGACCTGCATTACGTCGCCCGAATGCTGGTTGACTTATCGGAATCTTCAGGTGGAAAAAAGCGCAAGACTGTTCTTAGTTTCCTGTATCAGGCAGTTCCTCGTGAGATTGCCGAGGCCGCCCAAAAGCATCTGCTGCCACGACCTGACAAACTGAAGCTGGTATGGCACTAGTATGAAAGAAACGTGAAATGTTAACAGTTCTTTCTTTTCCCAGCGGGATAAACCTCCTAATCGCTACCTGATGCGGAAGCGGAAGTTCCTTTCGATGGAGGAGATCCTTCAAAGAAAGAAAAGGGCTAAGTTAGAAGCTGCAGCCCAAAGTGAAGAAACCCCGGCACTGACAAGGTTCGATCAACCGGAAACGGTGGCAACATCAGAGGCAAGTAACGAACGTGCGGTTGCGTCGACTGTTGGAGATCAATCTCCGACCCCCGCGCAGCCTCGCAGCGCCGATGTCCCAACAGAAACGCCAAAGCGATCCGCCACAGACGACATTACCAGAGAAGGTCTGTCACTTTGCGTGTTTCTAAATTGCAAATAATTGAAGTCGATGCAGGATCCGGAAAGAAGAATGTTATCTTCGGTCAAAACAAGGTGAAGACATTTTTGAAGACTTCGGCGATAGGAAACGTTCAGCTTCCTTGCTCATCGACTCCGGCGAAGCCGGCCTTGAGAGTAAGGACCGAGCCTCGTGATTCGGTCTTCTCGGAAACGTCTGGGGAATGGAAAATTAAAAAACGAAAATAATAATAACGAAGTAGCTGGCATTAATAAACCCGAGTTCTTAGCGATAGGAAAGCGGAGAAAAAGCGGCCGTATTTTGCGACGGGCCCATGCTAGAGCGACCAGCTCGGAAATTCTTTCTCCGATTTCTCCTTCCGTTCGGACCAAGGCTTGCGTGATTCAAGGCTTGCCCGTCCTTCAGCGATCACGCGCGTTTTGAGAATGGGGTTCCGCGCAACTTCCACGAACAAGAGGATTGGCAGCGACGCCGTCAACCGCGCGCAAACGACGGACGCAAATAGCAATGTCGATACTGGCGTGATCACTCGCGACGTCCCCAACAACGAAGCCCGCCCGAAAGGTGGCCGGACGACGAAGAAAGACCTTCGCGCCTCGTGGTCCTACGAGTTCCACGATGAAATCGAACCAACGCTTGCATTCTTTTACACTCCCCGCACCATCACGATGCTCGTTCTTATGCTGTCCGGAATTCTTTATGCTGCACTCTTCGTGGCAGGCGAAGACGTTGTGGCGAACACAAAAATGTAGATACGCAGGTTGCTCCTCCTTGAAATACTCATATTTGCCTGAAAGGGGCTTATCAGCCGCAGTAATGGTTATTCTATTGACTGGCTTGCTTGAATTCAAGGATGGCCCATTCATCAGGGTGGGTTTTGAGCTTTTTTCATTCGCATGCGTTAAAGATCCACCAGCCGCACCCAGCTTTCTGGCGGGTTGTTCTCGCCGTGGGAGTAACGTATGAGATCTTTCTAGTTTTCGTCCTTTTTCAGGTTAGTTGTGAACATTTTCGCCTTCCAACGATTTAATAGTTGCCTGGAAACAGGATAAACACACTATGCGGGGCCTACTAAAGTTCATAGACCCGAATTTGGGCGTTCCACTTCCTGAAAAGTCATATGCAGAAGACTGCTCAATTACAGCGGAAACACTTTGGGTAGCGACCTGCCCATTCAATCGTCGTCGCTAAATTGGTGATTCCAGAATCAAACGGATATCTTTGTCCTAGCTCATACGTTGGGATGGTTTGCTAAGTATCTCGTACTTCGGGATTACTGGTTCTGCTGGATTCTGTCAGTGCTGTTCGAAGTTATGGAGTACAGTCTCCAGCACCAGTTGCCAAATTTCGCAGAGTGCTGGTGGGATCACGTATGTGTCCTCCAGTTTTCGGGCTTTTGTTCATACTGACTCATTTACTAGTGGATACTTGACGTCCTGACTACGAACTGGCTTGGAATTTACATGGGCATGAAAGTTTGCCGTTACTTCGAAATGAAGGTTAGCCTCCTCCTCTTATATTTTTCTATGGTTCGCAAGCGCATCCCTCTAATGCATATATCTAATAACTTTAGCAATATTCGTGGCGAGGCATCAATGAAATTCCAACTGTGAAGGGGAAGCTGCAAAGAACTATCGAGCAGTTTACTCCCCATAGCTGGACAAGCTTCCAATGGAAGTCACTGGATTCTTTCAAGAACTACGCAGCTGTTATTGGACTCCTCACGATTGTATGGCCTCTAATTGGCAGTTTCCGCTACTTCTCACTCCTTTCTTGCAGGAACTGCAATTGGAGCTGAACGCGTTCTACTTAAAATATCTCCTTTGGATCCCGTCTGAGCATTTTATCAACATTGCTCGACTGGTCATGTACTTTTTCCTCTGCATGCCCGCGGTTCGTGAGGCCTACCAGTATCTGACAGACAAGTGCGGCTTTTTCGTTTGTTTCACAGTTCGAATCTCTCTTAGCGCTCAACCCTCATTTTGTCCTCAAACTGGCAGGAATTGCAAGAAATTCGGCATGCATGCTTGGATAACGACTGCAAATATTCTAACGGAAGCGCTTATATGTGTGAAGTTTGGGCAGGGCGAGTTTCCGAACCCAACGCCCAAGCCCGTCCTGATCTTTTGGGCGATCTTTTTGTCGTGCCTTGCAATTTATCCTCTATACGCGTTTGTGCTCAAAAAAAAAACGAAGCTGGAATAAGAACTGCATTGTATTATGAAAGGGAGCGCCTGCTCGTTTGTGGTTGGGGTTATGGATTTATTTGAAAACAGTCAGTGTCAACAGTCAGTTGGGCGGTTCAGGGAGGGTCCATGCCATACTTTGAAGGCAACGACAATCACAAGGACACTGGCTTTTTAGTGGTGGTGCCACTGCACCATGTCAAGAGGAAGCAGGGGCTCCAGCCGCAATGGCCGGCCGCCGTCGATGCACCAAAGCTTTACGTCGTTCGGCGATTACATGCATGAAAAGTTCCGAAAGAACCAAGAGGAGAATGGGCAGATAGCAGCCGTGTCAGGCATTTTCGCAGGAATTGTGCTTTACTTCGATGGGTACCTTGGCCCTTCGCGGACAATGCTGGAATGGTGAGGGGACCGTTTGTTTCATCATCCTAAATTGAGACTCCGACCTTGTTTGTCCATCAAGGAAAGCTCTTGTTTTGCAACACTCGGCAAAAGTGATCGACATGCTGACACCGGATATTACCCACATTATTGCCGAAAACTTAACCGATAGGAAGGTGGGTGTCGACCGACAAACTTTTTCAGTGAATGAAACTTATCCCATTTTCGCAGATTGACCTCTGGAAAAACAAGAAAGTAGCGAAGTCCCAGTGGATCGATGACTGCATCGCAGCTGGAAAACTCCTTCCATGGTATCGTTACCGAACGAGTAGTTCGCGAATGAGTGGTCAAACGTCGGCGTTGGACTTTGCTCGAAGGAAGCAAGATGGAACGCTTACGTCCACCTCACCGATTAAGCTCCCTGTTCCTGAGACTGAAGGGATTGTACACCCAGTGCACGGGCACCAGTCAGCTTCGTCATCTGCCCAGACTTCCCATCAGCCGCTGTCGCGCTCCTCAGATTTCGTGACAAGAAATATTGCCACCGCCGATGGCTTCCTCGCAAAGTACTACTCCTCATCCCGACTCAGCAAAATTTCGAACTGGAAATCCGATCTTAAAGACTTTGTTGCCGCCAAGCTAAAGGAGCGCAAGACCGACAACTCCCACATAACAGCAGCCGCCCTGGAAGGAAAGCGACTTAGAACCATTTTCCACGTTGACATGGATTGCTTCTTTGCATCAGTCTCCCTTCTGGCCCAGCCCCAATTAAAAAAGGAGCCGGTGGTAATTTGCCACACCACAGGACCCACAAAGACAAGCACGTCCGAGATAGCAAGTTGCAACTATATTGCACGCGCCTCGGGTGTGAGAAACGGCATGTTTTTGGGCAAGGCAACGTCACTGTGCCCGACCTTGAAAGTGCTCCCGTACGATTTTGAAAGCTATGATCGAGTGTCGAGAGCTCTCTACCAAATCTTGTTGGATATTGCGGACGATGTGATGGCTGTCTCATGTGATGAGGCGTTCATTGATGTGAGCTCCTTGATTTCACAAAGAGGGACAGGGGAGGTCGCATTAGCTGAGAGAATACGAAAAGCAGTACTGGAACAAACAGGATGCTCTGCGTCTATTGGCATCGGAGACAGCATGTTGACTGCACGCGTCGCTACGAGAAAAGCGAAGCCTGATGGTGTTTTCTTGCTGGCAGGCACAACGGTTCAGGAGACTTTTCGTGACCTCGCGGTCGGAGACCTTCCCGGCATTGGTTACATGATGGTGGACAAGCTAAGGAAGCTCAACGTCGTTACGTGCGGCGATATTTCGTCTTTGACTCTGCAGGCTTGCAAAAGACATTTCGGTGAAGTAAATGGTGAGAAGTAAGATGGTCTCACAGTAAAGGGTTTTAACAGCTTCTCCTATTAAGGTCAAAAACTGTGGGAATTTTCACGAGGAGTGGATAAGCGACCCTTGGAGAACAAGAGCCGTCAATCAGTTAGTGCTGAGGTTAATTGGGGAGTAAGGTTTGAAAACGAAACTCAGGTAAATAAGCGCCAAATCTTTGAAGCTGACTGACCACTGCTTCTGACTAGGCCATATCCTTCATATACGAATTGTGCCGAGAGGTGGAAGGCCGTCTTAAAAGGGTGAATGTCTTAGGTCGCCAGATCACATTCAAACTTAAGCGGAAATTGTATGACGGGGAGCCGATGAAGTTTTTGGGATGTGGGCATTGCGCGGATTTGTCCAAAAGCTTCCTTTTCGACAAGTTCGTAGATGATGCAGATTTGATCCACCGGGAAGCTGTCAAGCTTTTTCGGGGATTGGACGTACCCGCCACAGAAATCCGGGGTGTCGGCATTCAAGTTAGTAAGCTAATGGACAGAAAGTCGATGCCCGGACAACCAGTCCTCAGTTTTGCCAAAAGGAAAAGTACTGCGAACCCGTCAGAAGCGTCCATCAACACGGATGAGCCGCCGCATAAGCTTCGTCGTGGAGAGGCGGAGGAGCCCCCAAAATTTTTTATGCCGGCTAACCTGATGGAAATGGATCCGGAGGTTTTCGCTGCACTTCCCGAAAACATAAGAAGCGAAATTATGGCTCACTTTCACACCGACGACGCCAAATTGCATGAAAATACTCGGCAAGAACCACCACCCTTTCAGCCTCAGGCGAAAGTTCATTTATCTAATTTTACTTGTTCACCAACGCACCAATCTCTCTTGGGGCAAGGCGACTCTGGGTACATTCGGGAATTAATGCGAAAATGGGTTGATCAGTCGGATTTGCCTCTTGACAGCGACATCGACATTGTTCTGCGATATTTGACCGAGTTAATGGACGCTTGGAGGTTCGATGAGTCTCGCATTTTGCTCGAGAGTATCGGGACTTTGGTGCAAGGCAAAAGCAGCAAACCATGGAAGACTTTGTTGCAGCAGTTGAACAAGTTGGCAATTGCAAAAGAAGTGGAATTTTTAAACCAGGTGTAACTTTATTTCCGTTCTTTTGATTACAATCAAACAGAAATCTGCAATGAATATAGAAATGAGCCTTTAACAGACAAATTTGAGGCACGGGGAGTATCATACCACTCTGCTGAGTTTCTGAATGCGAGTGAGCAACAAGTCGCCCTGCTTAATTGTGCCTTGGTACTGAGAGTTTTTGACGTCTGGTCGATTCGTTTCGATAATCCCGCCCACTTTGTCGATGACGGCATTCAGCCGACCAGCTGCAATCAACTTTGAAACATCGCTACAGGCGACGTGGATGATCAGCAATACTAAAACCAACCTGTTCTCACCTGTCCAAAAAGTCCTCAGTTACACCGAAAGAGTTGGCCATTGACTCAATTGTTAAGCTTCGGTACGACTCAAGGAGCTGAGTGTAAACTGCAATGCGCATTTCTCGTGCATAGTAGCGGTAGTGGACGTGTAGAAATCGGTCCCATTTGATTTCTTGTTCGATTCCAGCTAAAAATGGTCAGTGAATGGTGTTATTGGTATTTTGGTATACCCAGCGACGTGAAAAATTTGGAGTATTCGCAACGATACAGAGAGCTAATGTAATCTCCGAACAGAGGTAATTCGTTGATGACTTCCAAAATTTCGGGTGCGT
The DNA here is from genome assembly GCA_025765615.1 of Zopfochytrium polystomum. NCBI lineage: Eukaryota > Fungi > Chytridiomycota > Chytridiomycetes > Chytridiales > Chytridiaceae > Zopfochytrium > Zopfochytrium polystomum. The sequence continues at coordinate 74,567 of JAIVFJ010000170.1, read as the reverse complement.
CAATAACCTGTATACAACTAATTAAGATGTTATCAAAACCCTTCTCGACATACCTTCTTCTTGAAGTCCTTGCGTTTTAATGTGATGGCCGCAGCCAGGATAGCATACTTTACAAAGTCCTTGTAGTCCATTAGCTCTGTGGAAGTAAAGGTGGCCAACGTCTCCAAAAGGTTGTCCACAGCTCCCTTAAAGTCTCGGTTTGACAGCTTGTTAATGCCATCATAAACTTTCAACCGGTTCCGACGATCCCAGTCCCCGCCTTCGTTAATGAGGCTGTGCAAAATATTGCACAATAAGGATTGGGAGAAGAAGCTCAGCATAGACAAGAATCCTACTATTCCACCGACCTTCGCGCTTTCTCGATGTTTCGGTTAATCAGATCGCTATCCGCAAAGAAAAGACCGATCCGAATCAACGCAAAGGTGAGGTCAATACGCGCTCCGAGCGGCCCTGTCTTATCGAAAGCAACCCTAAAGGCGGCAACGGCTGATTCCTAATGTAACGTGAAGGTGGGTATACCATAGGCTCAGTTACAGATCCCAGTGCAGGTGGACGCACACACCTTCTCTCCGATTCTGGCGAGGTACTCTGCTTTCGATATCAAAGCATCGCTGATTTCGGTTTCGCCTAAGTTTGCTTGCGCGTCCGCGATCTTGTCTTCTATCTTCTTCAAACTCTCCTCATTCGCGGCTTGCAGCTTTTTGTACAACGCTTCATCCAGCGGAAATTTAAGCTCGTTTGCGACAAGCTTGTAGAAGGGTGCCATTTCTGTTGTCGGAGTGGAAGGCAGGTGCGATGCGATGGAGCACAAGATGTTGGAACGGACATTCAGTTTACAACAGCGAACGCGCGTTCCGCCCACATCTCCACAAAAGCAAACTGGGAGTCAATCATAAGATTACCGTCAGCGGTGATGCCGTCGATGAGTTTGGCCATAGCCTCGGCATGTCGTTCCTTCGGTCCGGTCTTTAGTATAAAGCGGTACTGCGCAAGTGCACTGTTGGGAATACGCGGCGTTTTCTCGCCCTCGCCGCTCATGACTAACTGAAATTCGATTGAATTTGTTGCTGGGTGGGTGGTGCGTTGCGATTGATTTCCGTGACAAGGTCCACTATGGAAAGAGCTCTAACGACACTTCTAAAGGCGCAGCTTGCGCGAGGAGAGATCGAGTGCGTAATCTGCCTTTCGCGAATCCAACGCAAGGATGCCATCTGGTCCTGCACTACGTGCTATAAGCTAGTCCACTGGGACTGTAGCGTTAGCTGGGCCACTACTGCAAGGGGCAACGACTTCCGCTGTCCTGCCTGCAACGTCCCATCCACTCATCCTGGGACAACCCCGACCTGCTTTTGCGGCAAAGTCCAGAAGCCATTCGAAAGCGAAGCAGGGGAATCAGCAGTGATACCGAACAGCTGCGGAAGGCCTTGTGCGAGAGTTTTGCACTGTGGACATCCCTGTGTGGCTGTGTGTCATCCAGGACCATGCCCAAAATGCCTGCGCCAAGTGGAGGACAGGTGCTTCTGTACCCAGCATTCCTTCCATCGCCTATGCGCGGATACAACTATTCGGCCTTCTTGCCAGCGAATCTGCCAAAAGCCATTGGACTGCTCTATCCATCTTTGCCAGTCCATATGTCACGACGGCGAATGCTCTCCGTGCGAAGACGTGTTTAATGCGGATTGCTACTGCGGGGCTCGGAAGGAATTGAAAACCTGCGCTTCTTTGGGCGTTTTAATCGAAGGAACTGACGCACAAACACGAAGATTCTCATGCGGCGCAGCCTGCTCCAAGTAAGTGGCGGTCCTCAAACAGATCTCAGTTCTTACGTGTGCAGGAAGCTTCCGTGTGGTGAACACGAATGCACAAGAGCTTGTCACCCTGGCGAGTGCATTGCCCAATGCCCTCTGTCCCCGAACAATATTCAATTGTGTAACTGCGGCAAAACCCGACTGGACTCTCTTCCTGGGCCAAAGCGGGAAAGGTGCACAGATCCAATTCCATCGTGTGAAGGAAACTGCGAGAAATTACTGCCGTGCGGCTTGCACAGATGCCTTAAACCGTGCCATTCTGGGGATTGTGGACCTTGTGAAGGAACGATAATGATTGCTTGTCCATGTGGAAAGAAAAAGGAGACCATTCGTTGCGCCAAAAAGAACGATCACGGAACTATCGCCTGCAACACCAAATGTACCACATTGCGGTAAATTGAAGGTCACCCCTTCCTCTTTCTCACAGTTTACCTCAGTTCCTGCGGCCGACATCAGTGCTCCACGCAATGCTGCTCATATAGGGGTGATAGCCGCCGACACGACTGCCCTTTAGTTTGCGATCGCCCGCTGAGGTGCGGAAATCACAAATGTGAGGCGCTCTGCCACAAAGGGCGCTGCCCTCCATGCCTGATTGCCAACTTCGACGAGGTCGCTTGCAACTGCGGCGTCACTGTCATGGTATGATCTTCCAGCGTTGCAGACTGCTTTGCTTAAGGCTGTTCAGTACCCTCCCATACCGTGTGGAACAAGGCTTAATATTCAGTGCACTCTTCCATGTCGTCAGCCTCCTCCCCCTTGTGGTCACCCGCCCTCCCATCTATGCCATTCTGGAGACTGCCCACCGTGTGAGCATTCTGTCGCTGTGGAGTGCTACTCTGGGCATTTGACGAGAAATTTTCCGTGCTACAAAGTTTTTAATGCGGAGACAGGATCGAACAAGTCGTTCAGTTGTGGTCTCGAGTGTGGAGTACAGCTGTTGAATTGTCATCACACATGCGTTGAAAGTTGCCACGTTCATGGCGAAAACGAGCAGCCCCCACTGTGCAAACAGCTCTGCCGAAAACTGATACCGCATTGCCCTCGAAGCCACACTTGCATCCGCCAATGCTCCCACAACGGACAATGCGTTGCGGTTGAACGTGCAGATTCGTCTTCCAGAGGTCCTTGCCAAGCACTGGTTGCAGTCAGTTGCAAATGTGGGTCGCTGAAGGAGTCTGCAATTCCGTGCTACGTAATCGAGAAGAGTTTTATGATGGAAGTTTCGAGAAGACAGGACAAAGCGCTTATGGTGGAATGCTCCTCCAGCGATTTTCCCTGTTGTGTGATGTCGCGAAGGAAAAGCGCCCTTCAAAAGTCCATGGCCGGTTCTCGCGAGGATGTTTTGGAGGTTTCTTCTGCAAGCATGCTTGTAAACGAGTTCGTCACAGAGCACAAGAGTCTTAATCTGTATGAAGCAGACCAGATTTTTGATTCAGTCTGGCTTCTGGACATCCCAGCTGATATCGGCAACAATGAAATTATAGAGTTTGTTCGCCGGTACATTCCCATCGAGATGAAAATCCTGCGGCGTGATGGTCTTCATTCATCAGTTGTTGAGAGAATTTCGGCTGATGAGCGTGTTCGGCTGAAATCTCGCCAAGCTCAGAATAATAGGTTTCCTCCAGGTATACCTGCTCCACGTTGCCGCGATTGTATTTTATTCTGCAAAGGGCGGAGACTTCGGTCAGATTTGCTTCTCGAATTGGTTTCAGGAAGAGAGAAGTGGCTCGTTCCAGTTATTCTCGTCGGCATCGCTGAGCGATCGTCTCAAATTGAGGGAGCGAAGGCTTCGGGAGCAGGCCTCACTCCATTGTCAAGGGGATTGGAGATACCGAAGAAGGGTGCGACACCAGTTCCATTCAGTTTTGACGTCCTCGAAGGCACAGTGGAAGAGCCCCTCCTCGTTGAAAAGCCTGTTCTTCAGCCTCCAATCATCCCGCGATCGGCCCCGAAAAACAAGCCCAAAGGAAAAGCAAAAGAAGTGGCGGCGGCGGAAATAATAGAGAAGAGAATCGAGGAGTAAGTCGTTTCGTGGATTGGTGCTTGCTAATGCATGAACAAACCTCAGCCCCGAAAGGAAGCCCGCCCCATCCAATCAATGCGCGCACAAAGGTTGTAAGGAGAAACTTGGGACCTTGCAAATGCAGTGCCAGTTTTGCAATCGGACATTCTGCTTACGGCACCGACTTCCGGAGGTTCACTCCGAAAGATGCACTGAGTCGCAAAGAGCATTGTCACGCGCTCAGTTCAAGGCAGATGCAACCCTTGGGATTGCGCTGGCCAAAGACGGCCGACCGGTGAAGTCTCTGGGGAAAGAGCGCGAAGAGGCGAAGAAGAGGCTGCAACAAAGGATTGCAACTGCTCGGAAAAAATAAACGCTCTTCCAAAAGTAGAATTTATTGATCGATTGCAAGGCAGGCAGTAAGGACATCCTTCAACCGGTCTAAACCAACAAGGATTTGCTGGTCGTCGTAGTGAGCATATGTAAGGCGAAGACAGTGACCGTGTGAAGCGTCACTTGAGAAGAGATTGCCTGGAGCAAACTGAACTTTCGGGGTTGGAATCGGCTTGCCACGGTAAAGTCCGGTTCGAAGTCCGTTGAATATCTCCGTTGTGTCGTGTCCTTTTGGAAGCTCCACCCATATAAAGTACCCACCTAAGGGCTTCTTGATTTTTACACTCTTGGGCTTATAAAGAAAGACATTGAATGGATTAGCGCTTTTGTGGTTTAAGCAAGCACTCACCAAGTTGGAAGAAAGGAAATTGAACATCAAATTCATTCTATGATTCAGCACCGATCGCATCAAATCTAAAGTTTGCCCCAAAGTTCCGAGCTCGATTGCTGAACCCATTATTCCCGACGTGAGGTGGTTAGGCGATCCCCCAGAGTACATCAAGCCGCTCTTGACATATTGATCAATTATGCCTTTTGCACCTTCAACCCAGCCAAGCCTCACTCCTGGACCCATGATTTTGGAGAAGCTCTGGTTCGAAATGACATTCCCAAAATCGCTGTCCAAATCGAAGGACACTAGTCGAGGTGGAGGTGTTGTCCCAAAGTGCAGCAGGTGGTAAACATCATCGCAAACGACCAATACATCGTACTTTCTTGCCAGCTTGACCAGCTTTTGCCGTCGCTCCATAGAGAGTGTTACACCGTTCGGATTCGAGAAGGTTGGAACAAGAAAGAGGAGGTAAGGAAATCGCTTTTCTCCGTAAGTCGAAGGCGGGGGCGAAACTGGCGGAGAGCTACGCAGCGCCTCCTCCAGAATATCAATGCAGAGGCCATTCTCGTCAGTGGGAATTTTCAGGGTACTGTCGCGGCTGATACCGTGGTCTTCAAGGACGCGAATAGCAAGAAAGTAAGTTGGGTTCTCGATGATGAACTTCGTGGTCGAGGAGGTGAAAAATGTTAAGATGCTAGGGGACTGTTACGATGGTCAAACTTGGCTCAGTGGGTTTACTTAGAAAAGCTTCCAGATGCCCCATTTGTGACAGCAAGGTTGTCCCGATTTACAGGGCGCTCTGCTTTTCCCTGCTGCTCCGTGAGGAATGCGGATAGTTGAGTGCGAAATTTCTTGCATCCAAGCATCGGCCCGTACTGAACGTAAGTTTCTGCCCCTTCCTTCGAGAGGCAATGCTGAGCTGCGTCGAGCAAAACCTTTCGAGGAAGCAAATCAGGGCCGGGGGCACCGTACTGGAACGAAATCAAGTCTGGATCATCTGTTCAGGCAAATGTAAGGCATTATTAAAAACTTAGACAGAGAGGCTTCTCACCGGTCGGAAATAAGGTAAGATCACCCATCGTGTATCGTTCGCTTGAGTCCATGGCAAAATACTTTCCTGACAAGGCGGAGTCTCAAAAGTTGATAGACCAACCAACTGGCCCTCAAGCAGATAAGACGATATTCATAGAGTGTGATCGATAAAATCGGTATGGCTAATTATTATTTTCATATCTCACTTTCTGATTTGCCCAATATGATGTCGCTTGTTCAGTGCCAGCTCTACTTAGCAGCTAAAGTTTGTGGATTGAATTTCAATTTCGAACAGCTGGGAATTAGTTCAGATGTTGTTTGCTCCAGTACTAAACAGTCTCCTGCTGGTTACAGTGCCATAGTTCTATCTTTACTGCAACCAATCGTAAATCGCAAATACTATTAACGAATGGTTTATTCAACTCCAAACTTGCTCGATTGATGCGAAGTATGGCAGTAAGACATCTTTCACTAAACTTGTCAATAAAGGATCCCATTGAGGTCTTATCGGCGTTTCGCCACGTTATCCAGCTTTCGGCCGGCGCTTTTCAAATTTTCCCCAACTCTAGTGACATCATCGTCCAATTCCTCCAACAAACGGTTATGGAGGTCCAACTCCGCGCCGATTGCAACGCCGACATCATATTGGCGACGTACAATTGTGGACAGAGTGCTAAGGGCCTCGCTTTGATCGTCCATAGTCTGCCGCTGAAGCTGAACAAGTTGACTATTGTCCAGGCCCTTGGTCTGTGCAGTTTCCAAAGGAGGTGCGGCTCCAAATCGCCGTCCTGAACGGGGCGACTGAGACGATGAAGGTGCTGTCGAAGGAAGCAGGGTATCCACAGCCGAGTTGAGGCTCCCTGAGCGTTGATCGTTCTTGGCGGAACTACTGCTGTCAGCTACCTTTGGGCCTGTTAAAAGTTGGCCAATCCGATCGATCTCCATCTTAAGGTTGGCAATTAAGTCCTCGCGCCTTGCGATCTCTGCCTTGCTAAGTGGATTCCCTTTCGATTGAATTTGCGTAGGCGCTGAGGCGGAGGGAATGCTTAAAAGAGATGTAAGGTTAAGACCACCTATTGAGAGCGGAGCCGGGGAGGCAGCAGTTTGAGCCGGAGAAGGGAGGTGGCTGAGTTGTTTCAAGGCTTGCTCAAGATCCATGACTTTTGAGTGCAAATTCGAATGAGCCTTCTTCGCTTGCAACCACATCATCTGTGCACGCTGCACATCGCCAGAGGATGAGTGATGATCCCGTTGGACAATAAGTCCGCGAATATCTCTGCAGTCTGCCTGTAGTCGACGGTAATCGTCCATCCAGGTCTCAGTCTGTCCCTGGACGCTGCCAGCAGCGCCACCCGAGACTTTTCCAGAAGGATCGGACGATGGAAGGCCCAGAAAGACCGCCCACTCTTTGGTCGATCGCCACCGATCGTCTTGCGCCTGCAGGATCGATAAAAGGTACTTTTCGAGTCCGATTCTTCTTTCGTTGGCCTTTGACGGGTCATTCAAGGTAGCGTTGCCAAAGAGGGAGAAGGTCTTCGCGGGGATGTTGCAGGGAGGAGGAGCGTGGGGGAACATCTGCAGCCATGCTTGGTGAAGCGCCTCGAACTCTTTTTTTTTTTTTTTTTTTTTTTTTTTTTGGTTCCCGCTCGATCGTTAGCAGGCAACCAAGCAAGCAGCAATACAATCAGAAATCAGGCAAGGTGAGAGACGCTAACCCGAGTATCGTCGCCAGACGGTCCAGCCTCGAACGGGTCCAGTGACTGAGATTTGATATGCAACGTGCCGGGTGGGCTGGTCGCGGGTCTCAAACCGCAGGATTGATATGGCCTTGACTTCTGTCGCCATTGCTTTCGGCACAACCAAATATAAATTTAAATTTCCAAAAGAAAATGAGGGGGAAAAAATACATATATAGATGTACATTCCACCCACCTCCTTCCTGTTTCGTCACTCGAAAGGGACCACTGCAAGCAGCAAACTTCCACTTCCAGTCAGTCGCTGCAACAAGGCGGCAGGCAAGCCATCTTGAGAAGCTAATGAACAATACTCCAGAGCAAGTCCCACAACCCACACAAGTAACTTGACCTACAGGGTCCAGGACGCCCTGTCAGAAACACGAGAGCTAAGTTACAGATTTGCATCGTTTTATGAAACTTGAGGCTAATCTAGACAAAGGTAAGAGACCAAAGCCGTGAGAGTACGGACCATCATTTGCTTCTATCAGGAACATGGATGGTAGATTGGTTTGGTTCTGTTATTCACTGGAAATACATTTGGGCTAAAATAAACTGGACTCAATACTCTGACTACAGACATCATGCTTGGAACTTTTGATAATGAATTTTTCTTCGCGTCATACCCTATTAAGCCACAAAAAAGTGGAACAAGTCTCTCTTGGTACTGTTTGGTAAAGGAAATCACCAAGGCATGCGTGAGAAGTAGAAATGTGCCTGGGATTCAGAATCGAAGCGTTCGAGCTAGATGAGTTTACGAATGCGAGTAGATCACTCACGCTACTCCTCGATGCACTCTTGCCTTTCTTCTTCTCGACAGTCTTGGATGCTACTTCTTTTGTGGTTGCTTGGCAGACTGATTTCCCTTGTTCCTCGGTCTTTCTTCTTGGAGGACTGTCGTTGCAACGATTGAGGCAAAGGTACTAATTGAGACAGACGCGGCAAAGGTACATACATTTTCAACTCTATCTTCCAACTCTAAATCTTCATTACTGTTGCATTGCAAGGCCGCCTATAAAAGATTAATATTCATTCGAGGTTTCTTACACATCTTTAAGGTGAGTCACTGGTGGTTCCTGGTTAAGTCCTGGAGCAAGCACATTTCGCCTTTTGCTCTATCCAATCGATCAAAGAGTAGTGGAATCTCAGAATTAAGATGAAAGTGTCAGTACATAATATATTGTCTTCACATGTTGGATTTTACCACAGAGATACACTCTCACTGCCCAATAGGAGTGCCGAATATTCGAAAGCCGATTCTCTAATGGCTCGCTGTGTTCGACCAAAATCATCGGAATGTAAATTTCTTCGTCCTGGTGGGCTTTGTTTGGACAAAGGAGAATACCTTGTTGAAGTCCTTTGACAATTTCAGTGAAAATGGCACATTCACCTCTGTTTGTGTTGGGGCGAACAGCTCCGCTGGCTTGGTCATGCAAGAAGGGCGGGTCAGCCGAGCGAGGACGAATCCCTGATACTAAGCCCTCCACGACTACACGCGTCGAAACCTCTGATTGTACATCTCACCGGAGCCTGTCACCATCACCCACTTCGCACTCGACAACGAGTGTCAATCATGGGCCGTCATCAGATGCGGAGGGCGGCCACGAAAGACTAGACGCTACATACTCCTCGCCGCCGTCGGAGATGGAGAGTTTTGATTTGGATTTCAATCAAATCAGCTTGGCCGACCTTGCCCAAGGCGTTCACAAGTACAACGCCTTTGCGCAAATACAGCAGGCTCGCGCGACGCTGGCTTCTCGCTCGAATTTTCTCCGCGAAAAGTTGGAAGCAGAGCTTCGTTTAAGGACGGAGCGATTGGCCCCCCACTCTTACGGCTGGGTGGAGAGGCCGTGGCAAGCACCAGAGCCCGCAGGAGGATCGGTTCCGTGGATTGGAGAACACCTTTCTCCATCGTTGATTTCGCCATGCAACAGAGGTCGATCGTTATCGGGGGACGGGCTTTGCTCCCAGCTGAGACATGCGGATGCCAGGGAGTTTCCCCTGGAAAATGCTGTGGTAGAGAATCAGGTTTTCTCTGGAATTCTCACGTCGCTCAGCGCTCACGACCGTCCCGGAAGTTCGGATTGGCCACATTGCAACAACGTAAATATGAACATACGCACCGGTTTAAAAGTAACGTCCAGGCACAGGGAAGTACGCCTTCATTATATTACCATGGCGCGACAGACGGTTCGAAAAAATATTGTCTGATGGCTTAGTATAACGAGGCTCACGAGTGTAGGCACTAATGCACTGACAGCACTTTCTGAATACCCGTCACGGTGCCCGACACCTCAACCCCGCTGCCGCTCGGTGGCAGACTTTCGCTCTGTTTACTGTGTCGAATCCAATGAAGATGACATTTACAATGCCTTACCAGTGCGCGGAACCCCAACCATCGCAGCGCAATCGGCGAGGGTTGCAAGTTTAACTCGACCGAAAACTATCCCACGCCTTCGGTTAGAGGCAGAACTAGAGGCGAAAAAGGCCAGGGAAATGGCAGAGCTTGAGAGAAAGTTCCGAGCTACACCTGGTAAGCAACGAATCCCTATTTAGAGCTTGATACATTGCACTCAATTCGTTCTGGAGTCCCTGCATCATCACTTCTTCCAAGGTAGCAGATTTCCAGCAAATAATTTTCGACTCAAAAGCGATTTAAGGTATGCACAGATCATGCGGCGAATGGGAACAAGAAGTGCAGACACAAGGCGAAATCGTGCCAAACAGCTTCTATCTGAAGCGAAACCCTTCAGCTTCTGCTGTGGTGGTGATAAAAATTCGGCAGCGAGAGCGCTCTGTCGTTGTAATGTGAGAATGGGCACAACTGATTCAAACCAGAGAGTTTAATTTTAGTCCAGTCCCAGCAAACGAAGGCTGTTCAAGAAGCGCTGGACCAAGTCGACGAAAAAGCCAGGGAACAAAGGAGAAAGCTGCAGGCAAAACTGCTTCATAAGGCATCGTCCAGCCTCATTGCCAGTGCCGCTGAGGAAGGCCGCCGTCGGCGTGAAAAGCTTGAAAGTAGCACCTACGCGCTTCTATTTCAGTCCCAAAACCCTTATTATTCCTTCAAACACAGAGAATTCAAGGAAAATCGGCATCACAAAGGAACATGTCTTCCGGCCAACAATCAACACCAGCATTCCGGACTACAAGCGGAAGCAAGCGCAATTTGCAGACACTCTGAAGCGAAGAATGGAAAAGAAGAACCCAACCACGTTCGTTCAAGTTCTCGTTTGAAGTTTCGCTAAGTCTAGTCTAAATCAGCTTTTCAGGCCCATGCCTTTCACTGGCGTTTCGTTGCATGAGGAGATGGCAAGGGAGCGTAAGGCATCGCGAACCCAGTCGACGATTTCTGGGTCGACAAACAACAAGCACTACAACAAAACGCACTCGAAGCTTTCACTTTCAGATGGACTTGACGTGAACGTGAAACACACAAGGTCCTCTCTGTTAAAAGCCGAGTTCCGCAACTCTGCGTTAAAGCAGCAAGCCGAAAAGGCCCAATTTGAGGAGTCCGCTCGTCGAGCTGACCAGCGAGAGAAAGAGGTTTGAAAGCCTTACTTACGACGGCACACGGCTAAAAACGCCAGTAGGAAGCGGCGAGGATTGTCAGAGAAAAGCTGCGAGCGGTGTCAACACAGCCCGTGACGCCAAGGCAGTTGAAGAAGGACGACTCTCATGTTCTCGACTACAAACAGCAGATACGAGAGATGAAAGGACGATTAAGGGAGCGACTTTGTCTATTCGAACGAGTTGCCATTGAGAACGCAAAAAGAAAAGCCGAGACCGAGATAGACAAGATTTTGCAGAAAATATAGGGCAAATCTCATCCCACGTACATAAGAACGGTCTTTCCCTTCTTCTTTCCACCAGACTTCTCTTGTCTCTCTCCCATAGAACGATCTGCTTGGTCGCTAGAATCATCCCTGCTGCCTGCGCTCCAGGCCGGTGCGGCAGGGGGCTTCATCGGAGGTGGTTTTTTCGAACCAGGGAGACTGGGAAACTCAGCCGCATTTCGAGGCGGTGCCTTCTTCGCACTCATCGGTGGCGATGGCGCTGCGGGCTCTGCTGCAGCCGGCCGCGGTTCTTGGACGGAATCGGCACGAGCATCGACAAAGACGGACTGCTCACGCCTCTGTAACGGTGTTTCAGCCCTCAAAGACGAAGTAGAAACGTATGATCGACCGCCGGAGGCAGTGCTCCACGCTGCAGTATGTCTTTGTTTGCTAGCATTAGATTTGATGACAAGCACTCGTGCTGATGTTGAGTTGGGTCCAGGTGCGGATGCAACCGAAACATTTGTCAATCCCGGTCGAGTCGCGTGCGACGCATAAGAGTTTGAGTATTGTGTTACAGGGTCGTCTGGGGCATTCTTAGGATTTATGAGATTGTCGTTGCCAGGCCTAGTTCAGCTTACTTTTATCCGATAATCGTTCCACGCACGAAGCATTTCTTCTTTTTTCCCGATCTTTCCACCGAATGATTTTTTCTTTGTTGTTGAAGATGACTGCTCCTGTCCCTCGTATTCCGCAATTGAGTTTGCCAGCCGGCCCCAAAGCTTTCCGGCGTCAGCCTCCAGAGCTTTACGATTTTTGGCAGGAATCGAACCGTCACCCAAGACAAGCGCCATAAATTGATCCAAGAACTCATCGGCGGTAATCTCAGAGCGACGAAATGAGGAAGCTGCGTTTTTGAAGATCAGAATACTTTCACCGGATTTTAAAAGCCGTTGTAGCTTGGAGCTCGTGTCAGGGTCTCCGCTGATTTGGACAAGTGCAGGGCTAGATGGACCCGTGCTTGTAGCAACTAGGTTGCGCTGGGTCTTCGCTGGGGAGCGCAGAGGAGTGGACGACGATGAGGATGACCCTGACTCCAATGCGGGCCATGACTCCCGGGAAGGGGCAGGCTGCGTGCCTCGTTTACTTCCATTTGAGAGTGGTGATGACTGGGTTTGCGACTGGGGCAAGTCTGCGATTGTAGATGCTGAGGGCCTTGCCGTAAGATTGGATCCGAAGCCAGGGGGTGGTCTCAATGCTCTCGCTTCCGCGGGAGACGGATCAAAACTGCTCGTGCTGGTGGACATTGCGGCCAGTGGAGTTACATCCTGCTGGTCAGGTTGTGGTCCTTTCCTGCGACGAGAGCCATCCATTCGTGCGGGGACATCTTGGCGGGATGAGGCGATTGAAAAGTTAACCTCTATTCGTTCTCCCTTCCCTTTCGATCTCTTTGACGGGTGAGTCTCCAACTGGTGGCTTGCGTTAGCAGAGACTCCAAGGCAATCTTCAAGCAAACCTCGTGAGCCTTCAAGTCTATGTCAGTATTGAAAACTTGAAACTTCTTCTCAAGGCATTCCGGCTCCAAGCAAGCGTAGTGCTCCGTGCGGAAGTGCCGCTCCTTTCGACCAAAGACTGTGAGCATGAATAAACGAAAAAAGTAAAGAACCAACAAGCTTGTAGTAGTCCTCAAAGTACTGATGTCGTATGTTGTTTCGAATGCACAAAAAGCACTGCTCATGGCTTTTCTTGCAGTGATCGTACAACTCATCATCACCATAAAAAGAAATTTGACAAAACCCGCACATGGGGTGGCCTCTGAAAGAAGATTCTTGTCCATCCCCTTGACTATAGTGCTTCTCCAGATCTGGAGAACTGTACAACTGGTGCTCATGTGTGAACAATTTCTTATGGCGTATACACAAATCGCTACGTTTAAGTATTAATTTCTTCGTCCAGCGAAAATTCGTGAACTTACCAGAGGAATGCCCCATGAACGCGTTGCACGTGCCGCTTCAGTTCCGCCCAACCTTCCGGGCAGGCAACGTCGCAATTGGGATCTGGGCAGTTGAATCGAAGGAGAATCATGACGTCCTCGTATACTTCAGGGCCGTCGAAGAAAATGGAAAGCTTCTTGTCTACGCTCATTCCGCTCGTCTCGAAATCGGCAAAAAGCCTGACCTTACTTGGTGTGTATATGACCGATGGCATCGAAGACTAAACGAGCGATCAGAGGCGTGTCCACAAGCGAGCATGCTGGTTGCACCTTGCAAAACGAGCAGTTTTGATCCTTGAACAGGGCTCTTAATCTCAAGGAGCATAAGTGGCAAACAGGGTGATTGCATTCGCCAAAAGCTCGGTACGTGATTGGATCTGCACAGATAAGACATGCGTCCATTTCTGTGGGTTGGGGTCAGGGATGCAAATTCGCACATCTGGCTCTTCTTTGCACAAACCGGTGCTGTTATCTGCTTCTTGAGCCGCTTTGACTGCCGCGGGATGAGGAGTAAGTGACGGAACACTGGCGTTCTCCTCTTTTGCGGGAGGGCCATCGTCCGGTCCACTGTCTTTGGCCCACGCTGCCGATCTTCCCGTCGACGCCGATTGCGCCGGGTTTCCGGAAGTAGCACCCGGCGAGGCGGAGGAGACCCTCGAGTGGAAGTCCTGAAGCGACAGCTGCTGTTTCTTGCCGCGGGTCATAGCGTCTTGCTCTTCTTCGATCGGATGACCTGAGTTGGGTGAGATCTTCTTTCTTTCTTTTTTTTTTTTTTTTTTTTTTTTTTTTTCAAATGTTTTCATATTGTCTCCAGACGAGGGGACGAGGGGGAGTTTCTGAAAGCGTCGGAGCAGTACGCAACTTTCCCACGTCTCCCACTGCCGCCAACAACCTCCCACCCACCTCCCACCGCCACTGGAGGGCAGGTGGCCTTCTCAAGTTCGTTGAAATCCATCAAAACAACTTGCGAGGATGGCTGCCAGCGCGTGTGGCGCGCGGCTGTGGCAGTGCCGCTGCTGCAGAGGTTCTGCTGGTCCGAACCCCTGCAGCTATCGTTCGCTCTTGCGCTCCGCCACCCGCCTCTCAAGCGCTGGCCTGAAGTGCATGCTTTTCTTTGGCGACACGTTTTCGTGCGCACGGCGTACCTCCTTCGCATAAACCTGCTGTTGCACTGCCAGCCAGCACTTTGTCTGTTACACATGCGGACGTGCGCACAGCGAAGAGCGATCTTCGGCAGTCTACTAAATATAACTTACATATTTATAGAAGCTAAATACGCTTAGTGTGTTGTTTTCATCATGCTGCTATGGAAATAGGCTTTGGATCGGTTGGAAAATGCAGTAAATCTCACCGTCCCGTCCACTTTGACCTGCAAAGCTCTTCAAGCTCTACCACGGTTCCATACCTCGCTTGTATACAAGGCGCTTTGCTCTTACAAGAAAAGGGCCCTGCACTCGAAACAAATCCAATTTGTCTGAGAGCACCGGATCTCCCTCTCTGCTCTTAACAAGAAAGGGCACGCGCTCTTTGTTAGGCAGAACTGACTGGTTAGCAGCAAGAGGCACAAGACAGACCGGAACCTGTGGTGACTGTCAGTTATTGTTCTCACAATGCCCATGGGAGAGCAAGCCACCGCCAATGCAGACCTGAACTGTTGACAAATACTCTAAGTATTAGTGGAACACAAACCTGGTGTTAACAGTTTTCCTCCTCCTCTGCTCAAGCAGATAATATAGGAGAGGTTTTTACCCTGTGCCAGTCACACTTGCCTAGAAACTATTATAGCATCTATATCTTCATTATGTATCAATTGTTCAAAACAGAGTTTTTTTTTTCTCTTTCTCCCCAGTTTTTTTTCTCTTTCTCTCCAAGTTGGGGAGAAAGACCACCCACAAACACACATCTCCACTTCATTCACTCCTTCCACTCACTCACTCAGAGTGGACTGTTTACACTCTTAACAAGCTTTCTTGCTCCACACTACCTCGACGTCTGTCTGTTGGTGCCGTTCAGACACACCAGGGGCAATCACCAACAAGGGTGAACAGCAGAATCAGCAGAATTGAACATAACAGAAGTTATGACAAGTTGACAACAGCCACCAGCAGGGTTTTTAGATGGCCCGGATGTGATTGATGAGCAGTTAACATTCCACCCCGTGCACTTCCTCTCTCTCCTCATCCATAACAGTTGCAATGTTACTATCCTTGTGATTTCTCCTACTTTCTCTATTGATGTTTAACAACCAAAAATCAGCGATGCTCATTGCAAAGGAAGCCCACCTCTTTGCGGCAAGGACTCAGGTGTCGCACAAGTTCCTCTCACAAGCGACATTGCAGCAGCGATCTTCAGCAATGCAGCCACCTCCAATTGGCGCGAGACCTCCAGCCAGGTATTATCCACTGTAGCAACCCTGAGGACGGTTACTCAGCAGTCCTTGAAATGATTCTTTGCCACAGCTGTAAACAGTCTACTCTGAGTGAGTGAGTGGAAGGAGTGAATGAAGTGGAGATGTGTGTTTGTGGGTGGTCCTTCTCCCCAACTTGGAGAGAAAGAGAAAAAAAACTCTGTTATGAATTATTGATACATAATGATGATATACACGCTGTAATAGTTGCTAGGCAAGTGTGACCAGCACAGGGTAAAAACCTCTCCTATATTATTTGCTTGAGCAGAGGAGGAGGAAAACTGTTGACACCAGGTTTCCGTTCCACTTAATACTCAGAGTATTTGTCATCAGCGCATGGCAGCGCCCAGGTCTGTATTATGAATCACCCTCTGGAAACCTGTGGAACCTTCTAGAACATTCCTTCATGGAACCTTGTGGAACCTTCTGGAACCTTCTTTGCTTTCCTGACTTGTCTTGTTGTCATTGGTATCATTGGTATCATTGTATTACTAATTGCTCTTTCTGGAACTTTCTTTGAGTCTTGACAAGAACACTCTCAGTAGGTATAAAAGGGGGATGGGGGACCTGTCCCATCCCTCAAGTGAATTATTGTTTCCAATACAATCATCACTCCTCTCAGTTCCTTGTCTGCCTTGTCCTGTCATGCCCTGTTCCTGAGAGTCTGCATTGGTGTTGGCTCGCTCTCCCATGGGCATCGTGAGAATAATAACTGACAGTCACAATAGGTTCGGGTCCGTCTTGTACCTCTTGCTGCTAACCAGTCAGTTCCGCCTAACAGCAGCCTCAATGGTTCCCAACTGCAGCAAGCCCCAACTTCAATTACAGCACTCAGTTTATTGCCCATTGCACCAGCAGATACTACAACTTCTTCACTTCAGCAGAACCTGCAGACACACCGCATTCCTGCAGCATTTCTCAACAGCAACTAACCACACTCATTGACATAGGACACTCGTTGACATAGGACACATTCCACGCTCAACGCTGGACTTCGCGCAATGAAGGAGCGACACACCTGCGCTCCGGGATGCCCATGGGAGAGCGATCCATCATCGATCCACAGAAGTATTGGAAATTGGGGAAAGGATGAATTCCAGACGCATGCAAAGTTTTTTTTTTCTCTTTTTTTTTTTTTTTTTCCAATGTAAACAGGGCAAAAACCATTGTCTTTGAAAACGCGTCGATTTTCTTCCCACGCCACCTTCCCGGACAGACAGACTTGTTCGATTTGCAAAGTCGGCGCCGCCCCTCGAAACAGCCCTCCTTCGCGGAAACCCAACAGCACGCCGTATGTTGCGACCGAGAAACCCGCCCAGAACGGTGGAGAAGCCTTCGAAGCCCTATGTCGATTCTCCGTCTTCGAAGGACGACTGTGCTAGTATGGAGGGCCTCTCCCCTACGAGCAGCGCGAGTAGACGAAGTCGCTGCGTCAGCGTATTTACATCCTCAGATGAGGACGGGAGGGAAATGTCTGATAGCGAGCAAGACGATGATGACGACTTCAAGGAGAATGGCATCGCGGATGGACAGGATGACTCCGGGGACGAAGACTTCGTGGACGCGGCGTTCTCCAGACCAGCAAAAAAGCTCAAGTTGGAGACGACGATACTTCGCAATCGTCCGATCGCGTGTTTGTCTTCGTCCAATCGCCAACCTCAGATCGTTGGCCACAGACCGTTGTTGGGGTTTCGTGCACCTCTCGCGCAAAACGGCTGGTTTAAGCGCCCATTCAAGTCCCCGACGATCAAAGATGGCCACACTATACCCACGGTGGCTCGTGCAGGAACTCAGCTGGGAATGAAGAGGCGATCATTTTTGACGTCTGGCCCATTGCATGACCCGGAAGAGCCCGGCGCCATCATATTGTACACGCCGCGAATTCTCACAGACCAAGAGATCTTGGAGGCTTCAAAATCCACTGCCATCGGAAAGTCGCCTCCCAAGCAACTAGTGCACGTCGTTGTCGACCCGACGCTCGGAAGAGTATTGCGACCGCATCAAATTGAAGGAGTACGGTTCATGTATAATTGTGTGACGGGTGTCGTCGACGAGAATGCTTTTGGATGCATTATGGCGGATGAAATGGTAAATTTGGATTTACAAGTGATCTGTAAACAAAGCTTACTGAGTTTATACAGGGCCTTGGAAAGACATTACAGTGTAGGTGCCATTGACTTCAATAATTGGCTTCTTATGACAATTAGGTATCACTTTGATGTGGACCCTCATGCGGCAATCTCCAGAGCCGGGGAAACCGTATGCCGAAAAGGTGGGGAAACTTGGTCTCCTGATTGAAAGCATGCAAACGAATGCTCTTCAGTCCATCATAGCTTGCCCGTCATCGCTGGTGACGAATTGGGCAAATGAGATCAAGAAATGGTTGAGTTCCTCTGTAAACCCACTGGTCTGCGATGGAAAAGGGACGAAGGAGCAAACAACAAAGGACTTGCAGCAATTTGCCTCGAACAAGGGAAGAGCACTCGTGAGCCCTGGTATGACGATATCGCTGGGGTTAAGTTCTGACGTACTTCACCCCATAGTCTTGATTATTTCCTACGAAAGTCTTAGGGCTTATGCGCCACTTCTTATGAGTTCGGAGTTTGGGTTGATGCTTTGCGATGAAGGTTCGCCATGATGAGGTTCAGCTAAAGTGTAACTGCATTTTCCAGGACATCGCCTGAAAAATGGAGACTCCCTGACATACAAAGCTCTGAACATTTTGCCGGCAAAGCGACGGGTGCTGCTCACCGGTACTCCAATACAAGTGAGCTACATACAAACATGCCATGAACGAAAACTGATCTGAACTTTAAGAACGATCTCTCCGGTGGGACGCCTTAAAATGACTGTTTTTCGTTTTTGCTTACAAACATCAGAATACTACAGTTTGCTTTCGTTTGCGGCTCCTGGAGTTCTCGGGACGGAGGCGGAGTTCAGGAAAAATTTTGAAAATCCGATTCTGAGAGGACGGGATTCGGATGCTTCAGATGCAGACCGTCAGCGAAGCGAAGAGAAAGCAACAGAGTTGCAAAAACTGGCGAACAAATTCATCATACGAAGGACTGCTGAACTTCTAACGAAATTTCGTAAGCGTTGCATTGAAGCGAAATTCCACTTACTGATTATGAACAGTCCCTATCAAGTATGAGCATGTCGTCTTTTGCAAAATGTCCGATCTACAGCTGGAGGTATACCGGGAGTATCTAAAATCGCCTGAAGTAAAGAAACTGCTGTCCGGTGCCAACTCTCAACCTTTGAAAGTTATTACGCTATTCAAGAAGCTTTGTAATCACCCGAACCTGATAATAGACGACAATGATTTCCCTCCTGCAATACGGGCTGACTTGATGAAACTGAGGACCCTTGATGTAATGCTTTCCGGAAAGATGCACCTCCTCAAAAGCATGCTGCACCAAATAAGGTGGGGAAGCACTGTGCTACAGAACATATGCTAATTTGGACAGGGAGCTGAAGGAAAAGATTGTTTTGATCAGTAACTACACTCAAACGCTTGACCTGTTTGAATCGCTTTGCCGTACAATGAACTGGGGAACGCTTCGCCTCGATGGATCAATGACTATCAAACGACGTGAGAAAATAGTCGCTCGTTTCAATGATCCCGAGTCGAGCGAATTCGTGTTTTTGCTGTCAAGCAAGGCCGGTGGCTGCGGGTTGAACTTGGTAACTTTCAATGGAAAATTGAGCCTTTAATAGTGACGCGCCCTTGAAGGTTGGGGCCAACCGCCTTATATTGTTTGATCCTGATTGGAATCCCGCAACTGACCTTCAAGCCCTGGCACGAGTGTGGCGAGGTATGGTTGGTCAACGAAATGAATGGCTTAATTCTTGTCAGATGGTCAAAAGAAGACTTGCTACTTGTATCGCTTCATAGCTACAGGATCGATTGAAGAGAAGATCTTCCAAAGTTTGTTTCGTGATCCAATTTTGCCAACGCTGATAGTTCTTAGGACAGGCACATAAGCAATCACTTAGCAGCTGTATCGTGGATGAGGAGCAGAATGTGGAGCGTCACTTCTCACGAGAAGACCTCCGGCAACTGTTCCAACTCAACGAGAAGACGCTGTCTGACACACATGATACCTTCAAGTGCAAGAGGTGTCTTAATGGTCGGCAGCACACGAAACCAACTTCAAACACTGGGGTCGGAGCAACTGCCTCCGACACGAGCATGTGGAATCACTTTAGCAGAGACGAGCTCCCTAAAGTGACCGACGAAGTGCTCCGCGAGTGCGGGAAAAAAACCCGCACTATCACCTATGTTTTCCAAAACAAATCTCACGACCAAGTGTGGATTAAATCATCGTAGTACAATTTACCCTAACAATATCTGTGTTTGTTGCAATTTCCCTAGTTCCTTGATCATTTTTCTTAATCTGATGGCTTTCTTTTACGGAGCTCTTCGATTCGATGATTATAATAAAGGCATGGTTCGCAGTGTGAGACGACATTGATCGTAGGCGATGGGACTAAATCCGCCTTATTACTATTTAAAAAAAATTTTTTTTTTTTTGCCCTCGCCAAGCGCCGAACATGGAGCGAAGCAGTTGTTATTCACGACTGGCGAGCGTGCTCCTCCGAGGACAAAACACGCACGGGATCAGACGGGGCGGATGACCCTCGTTGCCTGCCAACGGCGGCACGCTGAGACGACGAAGAGGGCGTCCCGTGCTCGCCCATGCCCTCCAGCCCATTGCCGCTCCTCCCACTGTAGTCGCTCCCGGCATCGTGGTACGTTACGCCGTCGCCATTGAGGGATTCCAATTCTTGAAGAGCTTCAACAAAGTTTTCAACCGAGATGGCGGTCTCTGACCGGCTCCAAGACGGGGACACACCGACAATCCATGGCTGGTAGGAGAGACCGGGAGGGCCAAGACGGTTGCCCGTGTGACCCACGGGTTGTTCCCTCACGCTGCTACTCCGACTGCCGTATTGATCAAAGAAGGGCCTCCTACTCGCGGGGCTTGCAGACAAACCCACGTCCGTAAACCGACTGTGACTAGTTACGGATCCATCCATGCTGCTTACGCTCGGCCGCGGGCTCTCGCTTCGTTCAAAGTCGTCTTCGTCATCCTCCTCGTCCTCTGCGCTTAAAAGAGACAGTAATTGAGCCGCTTCTTCAACCCGATTTTTCTCCCATTCCGGTGAAGTGGGACCACCAGCTCGCCGCTCGGGCCCAAGCCCGACCAAGCGAGAATCTTGGAGGGCAGATTGCTCGCGATGAGGGCCTGCTGAGGGCGCATTGCCTGGTTCGGCTTCGTGGATCTTCTCGGTGCCAGAGATGACTACGACGTTGTTTTGGTTGGGGGACTGGCTTCTTGCTCCTCCGCCAAGACCTTGGCGTTCCTGAAAAGCAGAAGTTCCGCCTATTACTACATTCAGAACACCCAATCCTGCATTCTGCAAGGACACTGGAAGAACGTGCGACACTGAAGAGGGCGAATGCGATACAAAGAATGGTCTTCGATCCTGAGCTCGCAAGTCGCGCGAGTATCCTTGGCGCGAATCAATATAAACCATTCGCGACTGCGGCGCCTCTCCCAAGTAATTAGAATTAGATTCCAGCTCGAAGTCGCGCGCCTCCAGTTGCCCCTGCCCTCCGGCAGTCGGCTGCAGTCCCGACACGGCAGCGCCACGATCCTTGGCCGCTTGAAACGACGGTCGCAAAGCCGACGACGAAAAATTTCTCTCTGGGGACTGCGATAAACCGTGAGGCTGCTGCGCGTAATGCTGTCGCGCGCTCTGGGAAAACTCGCGCAAGAACGGGTGCGTCGGCTGCGGCGAACTGGAAAGAGGCGCCAGTTGGCTGTGGTCGCTGTTCAACCTTGCGCTGCCGCTGGCCGTCTCGCCGTTGGTGACCGAACCGGCGGAGTACATCCCGCCCCCAGGAGCAGGCGCTCCCGGCAACGGGAAAGAAAAAGGACTGAACCTTCCGCCGACAGAAAACTGCGGTGGTCCCGACTGCGCGAGAAGCGGATCTGCGCCGGCTGACCCGTCAAACGGGCCAAAGGACTTTGCGCGGTTGCTGCTTCCGTCGCCAACTCCGACGTTGGCCCGATAGCGGAGTCCGTCGCCCAGCGGCGGGGCGTGGGCGTCCGACTGGAAGTGCGACATGGACAGCTGGCTGGCGGGAGCTCCTCCCGGGATGCACGCCGCCGCCCCGCCAGGGAACGACACGGTCGAGCCCGACGCCGCCGCAGGTGAGCGCGGATGGTGCTCAGGACCGAGCGAAGCGTACGGATTCCCGGTCAAAAGGTGGTGAGGCGATGGGCGCGATGGCGTTGGAGAGTGCAGCGGGGGGTGATTGCCGAACGCATTTATCTCGAGGGGCGGGCCGGAGAAGTGAGTCGCTTCTCCGCGATTCGCCTGGGCGTGAGCGAGGCCTGCGTCCGATTTGGCGTGTGCGAGCGTGAGTGGCACGGAGACGGGTGCGGCGGCTGTGGCAGCGACTGGGCGCTGGGCTGCCGGGACGCGAAGCGAGTCCAGCCCGGCATTGCGCTTCAGACGCCTCAGCACCGCGCGCGAGAAGGCCTGGAGCACCAGCAGCGAGAGCTTGAGCAGAAGAAGGGGAACGCCTCCGAGAACGATGAGGAAAGATGCGAACAGCGAGGCGAGCCAAAACGGCCACGCGATGGCGAGGATGACCCCCAACAGAATTTCCATGGGACAACGACCTTTTCTTTTCGTTTCTTGCCCCTCACCGACGCAGCAGCAACTCGCGACGCAAGACTAAGCAGCGCACCACCCAGTCTGCAGCCGACGAACGAGCAAACACCCCGAAAACATATTGCCACAAGCGGCATTTTCGCACTACGCGGCGAATCATGAAATTGGGGCTCATTCACCAAAAAAAAAAAAAAAAAAAAAAAAAAGAAGAAGAAGAAGACGACGACGAAGGTGTGGTCAACAGGTTTTTCTAATAAGACCATTTAAAAATGGAAAAGATGATAATAACGGAAAGAGGGAAGGAGAGAAAACTCTACGGAAAGGGGCAAGCAGTGCGGATTGTTCGTTCTTCTAATAAGTTTGTTCACCGCGCACCATCGTTGTTGGTTCGCCAAAAACCGGTTCATCATCTGCCATGAGCTGCGAGTCCTCTTGGTGATCTTTCGCAACGGGGGGAGGAGGAGGGGGAGCTTCATCTTGAGAGGTGGTGGCGACACTCCTTCCGATAGTAGATAACGCGTCCCCAACGGCGCTCTGGAGTGTCATTGTTTCAAAGGATTTATGCGACGGTTCTTCTGGCCCCGAGGCATTTGTTTTGATTGTGGCTCGAGCAAGAACCGCATCGAGGAGCGTTGTGCTGACTTGAGCATTGGTGCCAGACGATGATGGACCTGGGTCGGCAGGGTTCGCCGCCGAAGTTTCTGGAGCATCCTTTCCATTCCTGCTGTCGCCAGCATCGGGAGCACCAAGTGCCGAAGAGACATTACCTGAAGCCGTCCGTGGCTCCGGAATGGGTGGAGCAATCGGTAGAGGAGCCGGGTCACCGCCCTGAAGGCGAATCAAGTTGAACTGAAAGTGTATCTGGTATTGCTCACTGTAAAGCTTAGAGTCTTGTGCGTAAGGTGCGGCTGCGGCTGCGGCTGCCGCATGCGCCTCTGTCTCGAATTGACTTGGGTGCTGGGTAGTCGAGCCAGAATATGCGACGGTGGGATCCGAGTAACTGTTTTGTCCTGAATAAAACGCGGGGTAGAAGGCAGGAGATGGGCCAGGCGATGGAGAGGCGACAGAGTAAGGTGGGTAGATCCCGTAGCCCGCCACAGCAGATCCTTGGTGGTAAAAGGCTCCTTGATTATAGTCAACCATGGCAGCGCCAGCGTACGCGGTTGGAGACGCTACCAAATACGGCTGAAGCGGTGCTTGGGATGGAAGATGAGGAGTGACGGTGTTTGCTGAGTAGGGTGCTGAAGGTGGAACAGGGGAGCCGGCAGGGGCAGGGGAGATAGACGGCTTTAGAATGTCGTAGGGAGCAGTCCGTCCAGAGTAAGAGTTTACCGCCGTTGTGGCCGGTAAAGTCTCTACACCTGGTCGGGACGCGGGACGATCAAGTGCTGTTGGGGGCTTGGACGGTGGCCGATCTAAGGCAGCTGCTGCTGTGGCAGCAGCGGCTGAGGCAGGTCTCGATGGGTAATTGGAACTGGCACTCCCAGTCAGCGCAATAGTTGAGGTCGTATGAGCGGGCTTCTTGGACTGCTTGATTCGCTTGGAAACGATATAACCGACGACGGCACCTACTATCAGTAAGACCGCAACTGCAACACCTACGCCAATGTAAATTGTCTAAGAGGGAGGAGGTTAGATCAGGGTAGGGGGGTCGTGGTGTGACGACGACAAGGTCTCACGGTGTTGGAGGAGCCATTGCCGGCGGCTTGACTGGTCGACGAGGGGGAGGACGAGGATGAACTCTGAGTGGCCGAAGTGTCCTGCGAACTGCTGGCTGAAGCGTCAGCTGACGACGAAACGGAAGGGAGATTGGCCTGTGATGACGACGACGGGGAGGTTTGCCCGCCAGACGAGGAGGGCAGGGACGCTGAGGGAGAGGGGGGTGGAGAGGACGCCGAGGGCGAGGGGGATGATGCAGTCGTCGTCGTCGTCGTCTTCTTGGAGGAAGACGATACTGCCGATGCGGAGGACGCTGTAGTTCGCTGCGCGCTAACGGAGTTGGTGCAGGCACTGACAAGGAGAAGGAGGAGGACGACGAGGACGACGAGGGTGAGGAGGGGGGTGCGGCGCCGGCGGCGTCGGCGATGGCGGCGAGCGGCGAACGGTGGCGTCGATGTTGTCTTCCTGCTCATCATCATCATCATCATCACCATCAATCGTTTGTTTTGTTTTGTTTTGTTTTTTTCCTTTATTTTTCTTATTTTTTATTTTTTTATGGTTGCGGTTTTCATCCAACGAAAGCGCCAAGTTCCTTCAAAAAAAAAAAAAAAAAAAAAAAAAAAATTAAAACAAACACTCCACCGTTGCCCTAACGCACGATTGTTTACAACGGAAAGGAATGTGTCAGCAAACTTGCGAATGAATAATCCAAGACGCAGCACCCACAAGGGCTATAAAGCAGGAATCTCAGATGAGATTAAACTGTAGATCAATCACTTCGTCACACAGAGACAATGTAAGAAAGCACCTTTTGAAGCTCAATGAAAAACACTTGAATGCCTACCAGATTTTTTTTTTTTGGAGAGGATCCACCCTCGGCGTGTTTGCAAAATTCTTCAATCTGAAGAATCTTGCGGACAGCGTTCACAATGATGTTCTGAGCAGCATTGCTATCGCAATCTAGAGTGACCTTGCATTCACTGCAATGGAAGGTCCTGCTTGCTCCAGGGTCGTTGTGGGCACTGCACTTGGAGCAGCGTTTGGACGTAAATGCTTCTCCAACCTTGATAATCTTGCGACACAACCTGACTGAGCTGCCTGGGATGCTGCTTTCTCAAGTGCCTCACAGAACTCTGCATGCCTCAGGCTGGCGAAGCTTAATTGACAACTGCAGGCAGGTTTCTGCTGTCCTTCCGCCAGGCGCCCAACCTCCAGCTTGGGAAGGAAGACTGCATCATAGCATAGGTCGTCGTCGCCCACCGCTTCAAAGTCGAAGGGAAAACCCACTGCTCCGCGTCTGCAGCCCTGTTGAACGGCAACCATTCGCGCAGACCTCTCATCTGCGTTTCTGGGTGCAGGATCCAGACTCTCAGGCTCACCATCGCTCTGGGGGAGGGGATAGACAGGTGAGACAGGAGTGGGGACATCTGCGTGCGAGTGCATGCATCACTCACTTTTTCCTCAAGGACGAGCTTCTTGAAGAATGGGGAGAAAATCGACTGTCTGCAAGTGGCCACTGAAGGGCCATTTTTGGCCACATTTTGAGTGGATGAACACACTTGCCAGTGCAGTTTGGCTGGTAGTTCTCCCTCGTCACTCACAGTTTCAGGCACGGCTGAGCAGCACCTTGTGCTGCGTATGCACCGCGTAAACCGCATCTTGCCATGAGTATTATTAACATGCCCTGTTTGCAGTATGTATGTACTTACGGACGACGACAACGACGACTACCCACGTCTTATGAGCTGCTCACAGCCAGAGTCTTCTAAACTCTGCTGGCTCGACCTGCGACATACATGAAACTCCCGATTTTGCCAGCACAAAAGTTATTGTAGTCCATCACCGAACTTGATCACCAAACAACACACACACACACACACACACACACACACACACACACACACATACACACACACACACACACACACATCTTGACACAAAATCCAGAAAAGAAGAGACTTTGACATCACTGTTGGCTGTCAAAGGACGTGTTTTGGAACATCAGAGATACTCATGCTTCGCCAATGGCCCACATGTATGGCCGCGGTGTTTGCTTCTAAGTTGGGTGGAAAAGTGTGCGTCATCGTTCCGTCATTGGTCCGGGACACCCGCACGACTTTATTCTTTTTTCTCCGTCAGATCGAGAGCAAGAAAAGTGGTAAATTTCGCCCCGCCGCCTTCACATCGGGAAGGCCTGCTACTTGTGACACACCGACGGTGAGGGTGACGACGACAACGGCGACGACGATGAGTGTAAGGTCGGCGATCCGCGCGACCAGGACGGCTGCTGTCTCGGCGGCCACGCCCACTTTGATCTCGCTCGTCCCGACGCGTTTCGCGTCCTTCAAGGTCAGCACCCCACCTCGATATGAGCCAAGTCAAAGCCCCACACCGGGCTCCTAAACATTTCCTTCAAACAGGCGCACGGGCCCGTGCTTCAGAGAAGCATACGCGCAGCCCCTGTTCGGTACCTGTCGTGCAGCGCCGCCTCCCGCTTCTCGCGTTCTTCTCAGCACCGTGCCGAAATCGACCCCGAATCTGCGGAAAAATTGAACGCCGAGCGTGTGTCGGAAGAAGTCGACGTCTGCATCGTCGGCGGCGGCCCTGCGGGATTGGCCGCTGCGATCAAACTTCGTCAGCGTGCGGAGGCGGAGGGCAAGGACATTCGCGTCTTGTTGGTGGAAAAGGGGAGTGAAATCGGTAAGTTGCGCGCGCAAAGCCTCTCGCACATCATTTTGATCGACGACTTTAGGTTCGCACACGTTGTCTGGCGCCGTGCTCGAGCCTCGCGCTCTCAATGAGCTGATCCCGGATTGGAAAGAGAAAGGCGCCCCGCTTCTCCAACCTGCCCTCAAGGACAAGATGCTCTTCTTGACAGAAAAATACGCGATTCCACTTCCGCACCCACCGCAAATGAATAACAAGGGAAACTATATTGTCTCGTTGAGCAACTTTGTCAAATGGATGGGCGAACAGGCAGAAGAGGCGGGCGTCGAAATCTACCCCTCTTTTTCAGCGAGCGAGGTACTTGCTCCAAAATTTGGTGAAATCTCGATTGACCAGTGTGCAGGTTTTGTATAATGAAGACGGCTCCGTTGCCGGCATCGCCACGAACGACGTTGGGATTGGCCGAAATGGCCTTCCAAAGGATAACTTCGAACGAGGAATGGAGATTCGAGCAAAAGTCACCCTCTTTGCGGAAGGTTGCCATGGATCGTTGACAAAGAAGCTCATTCGAAAGTTTGGTCTCCGCGACGAATCCCAACCCCAGACTTATGGATTAGGTCTGAAAGAAGTTTGGGAATTGGACCCAGCAAAGCACGAACCGGGACTAGTTCTTCACACTATTGGTTGGCCCATGTCTTATGACACTTATGGTGGTTCGTTCATGTACCATCTTGAAAACAACCTTTGCGCCATTGGGTACGTCGTTGCCCTCGACTACAAGAACCCGACCCTCAGCCCGTATCGTGAATTCCAGCGTTACAAACATCACCCCGCTATCCGCAAGTACCTTGAAGGTGGAAAGGTGCTCAGTTACGGTGCTCGCGCTCTCAACGAAGGAGGGTATCAGAGCGTGCCAAAGCTGTACTTCCCAGGAGGTGCTTTGATTGGTTGCACCGCAGGCTTCTTGAATGTTCCAAAGATCAAAGGAACCCACACCGCGATGAAGTCTGGTTCGTTGCGAGTTTGTTTAGTTGTATGGAAGCGGTCATACTGAAACTAATCTCTGTATTTCTGCTGTTCCAAACCTTTAGGGATGCTTGCTGCTGACGCTGCTTTTGACGCCATCACGGCCGAAGAGCCTTCCACGACTGGGCCTATCAGTCTTTCCACCTACGAGGAAGCATACAAAAACTCTTGGATCCACAAGGAGCTCTACGAGGTTCGCAATGTTCGCCCCTCCTTCAACTCGCCGCTCGGTCTCTTTGGAGGAGTTGCCTGGTCTGGCCTGGACACACTGTTCCTGAAGGGACGGTACCCGCTGACATTCAAGCACTCGCACCCGGACCACGTCTCGCTGAAACCGTTGAAAGACGTTAAGCCCATCGAATACCCGAAGCCTGACGGCGTCATCAGCTTTGAACTCTTGGACAACGTGAGCCGAACAGGAACAGGTCACGAGGAAGACCAGCCCATTCACCTTCGCCTTCAACGTGGACCGACTGATCAGCTCGAGACAAACTTCCCGGTTTACGGAGGGCCAGAGCAAAAGTTTTGTCCAGGTTGGGAAGGGATTTGTTTTTCTAACGTGTGCATGTGCTTTTGAAAGTTACTGAAAAATGCTTTTGCTTTTCCTTTGCAGCTGGTGTTTACGAGTACTTGGACGATGAGTCCAACCCA
Organism: Zopfochytrium polystomum; assembly: GCA_025765615.1. NCBI lineage: Eukaryota > Fungi > Chytridiomycota > Chytridiomycetes > Chytridiales > Chytridiaceae > Zopfochytrium > Zopfochytrium polystomum. The sequence continues at coordinate 46,402 of JAIVFJ010000170.1, read as the reverse complement.
GGAAAGAAGAGATTCCAGATCAACGCTAGTAACTGCATACATTGCAAGACTTGCGACATCAAAGACCCATCGCAAAACATTGATTGGACCGGTAAGCAAATTGCGTGGTTGTATTCCTCTCCCGCCGCTTCAGATTGTCCAGAAAGATTAACTGATGCAATCCATCCATTTCACACATTTGATCTTCCGTCGGTCCGTGCACAAACAAACCACAAAAAAAAAAAAACCTTTAAAAAAAAAAACAACAACGACAACACCAGTGCCCGAGGGTGGAGGAGGTCCCAAGTATACATACACATAAAGCTCACCCCACCCCGATTAAATAAAGCAAAGGTTGCACGTAACTACTGGCGCAAAGTCATACCCAGAAATGCTTCCATGGTATAAAAAGCATCGTTTCCGGCGTTGTGGAAAGGAGCGCCGACGTCGATGCCGTAGGCCTGGCACAGCGCCGAAAGGCTGACGCGTTGTCGCGGTGGCCGCATGTTCACTGCGCAGTCCATCTCCGCGGTGTCGAAGACATTTTCGATGTCGTGCAGCGTCGTGCGTCCGGGCGCCGGTGGAGGCGTCGGTTCCCTCCTTAAATGCGCATTTTTGCCTCGTTGGTTGTTGCTCGCCGAAGGGGCATCGTCAGCGGGCTCCGTCTCTGGCCCGTCGACCGGCTGGCGGCGGCCGCCGTCGGCCTCCGAGTTGCCGCGCTTCTTGCGGCGCTCCGACGACGACCCGAGCTCCTCCCCGGCGACACGCAGCTGGATCCCGCACGTCCGCAGCCAAGCAATGTCGCCGTCGATCCCGTGGCCGACGAGCACCACCTTGCGCAGCTGCCTCGGCGTCGTCGCCGTCGCTGTCGCGGCGGCGGCGGCGCCGCTCTTTCGGGTGGCGCCGCCGCGCGAGGGTGGGCGGAGCGTGGCCGTGACGGACGGGACCGCGCCAGAGCTCCAGCCGCCGCTGGTGACGCGACCATCGAGGTCGTCACGGAGGCGATCGACGATGCGGGCGAGCGGCAGGGTTTCTGTCACGCCAAAGCCAAAGCGGAAGCGGTGGTCCGGGACGAAGCGGCCGTTCCTCTTGCTCAGGTTCTCTTGCACCACAAAGTGGCGGGCGACGAGGACCGTCGGCTGCACAGAGTTGTCGTACAACGTCCATCCAATCTCCAGGATCGTCTTGTGGTCGCGCTCAAAAGCCTCCACGTCCAGGCAGAGGAACAGGAACCCGGCCTCGGTGTCTTCCGCAACGCTGTTGATCCTGTTGCCGATGTCGCGGCTGGCCACGGAACCTGATTGCACCATCCAGCGCGCTTGCTCTAGCGTCAGCAGTGCCGCGGCAAGTTCCCGCTCGTCCTTCTCAATCCTCCTGGCAGCTTTATAGTGCTTCGTGAGGGCCTTTAGATATCGCTTGTATGCGGCCTTGGAGTCTATCGTGACCGCGATTACGTTCTCGAGGGGTGCGTTCGGCAAGCTCCTAACCGCCGCACCAAAGTCCAGAGCCCGGATCGTTTCGATAAGGTCCGGCGGGGCATTGGCAGCCGCCAGGTCTTTGCACACGATTGCGCGGAGCTGTTCAAAATGCAAAGCGGGGACCGCGATGGCGCGCTGGTGCTTTGCAAACGTTCCAATGACAAACGTCTTGGGTTCCAGAGACTGCAGGAGTCGCCACATATCTTCGCGGTCGCCACTGACGCCGATCGACCGGCTGACTACTTTTTCAAACTCGGGCGGTACGATTTTGTCGAAAATGCGCGAAAGGCCGCCGAACCTGACGTGGGGTCCATCGGGGAGCGGAAGGTCGGACTCTGTCACGGATGGAAGAGGTGCGGACGGGTCGTCCGCCGCGTCATCCCCTCCCGCTGGTTTGGGGCCGCTTTCGCTTGGTTTCGAGTTTTCAGATCTCAGTTGACCGTTCACGACGCGTGGTTTCTTTTCTTTTCGTGACGGAGAGGAGGCGTTAGCCATGGGCTGGACCGCCGCTGCTACTTGTATATGTCGGCGCGATGACTTCAGGCCAGGTGCGGGGGCTGGCGCAACGGCGGGTGGCGACTGGACTGCTCGGTGACTTGGGGTTGAGGGGAGGGCGGCAACGAGGGCAAGCGTCGGTGCCTGTCCCGGGAGTATACGGGAGGCGATCCGGCCGTGCATGTTGTCCGAAGTTTCAGTGTCGCAGTCGGCTGCAGGGTGCTGCTCCTGAGTCTCCTCGTCTTCAAACTCGCGATGAAGCTGCTTCTGCCGGCGCTTGGGGCGCGATCGCCGTTTCTGGGTCTGGGTCTGCGGCGGCGGTGGAAGGGGGTCCTGCTGCTGTTGCTGCGGGTGGGGGGTATCTTCTACTGTCTCGGTCGTCGTCCTTGCACCACTCGCGCGACTTGCACGTCCTACCCCCTGGCAGGAGCCTTCGCCGTGCGCTGCTGCACCCTGCTGCACAGACGGTGCGGCCTCGGTAAGGACAACGCTGCCGACGTCGACGGCCGGGGAAGAGTCGCCACCGCGAGTCGTGTTCTTCTTTCTCTTGCTCTCGGCGGCGCTGGAGCTCATTGCTTGTGCCAGAGGGTGGGCGCTTTCTTTGACAAGGAACAACAACGAGAGGGAGAGGGAGGGGCCTTCTGTTCATCTCAGAAGGATTGAAGGAGAACACTCTCGCCACACACAAACACAAGACAGCGAGAGAACGAGAGAAAGGGAGAAGGACACGCAAGACAGCAGTGGGCGGAATGCCGTCGCCGAGCACCTTTCAAAGTGAAAGAGTGAGAGAGAGAGAGAGAGAGAGAGAGAGAGAGAGAGAGAGAGAGAGAGAGAGAGAGAGAGAGAGAGAGAGAGAGAGAGAGAGAGAGAGAGAGAGAGAGAGAGAGAGAGAGAGAGAGAGAGAGAGAGAAAATAGAGAAGGGCAAAAGCAGCTTTCAGCAACCCGATAACAAAGGTCACTTCCACCCAAGGACATTAAAAAAGAGGTGCATCACCATGAACAAAATGGGGTTCCAGACGATTAGGTACCGGAGCATGTCGAGCAAGTTCAAGTAGAGTATTTGCTTTTTCCCAAAGTATTCGCGTGATGCAGAAAGAAAACCAAACAACGCAAAGCAAGGTGGCTCGTTAGTCGAAAAAGTTGGAACAAAAAAAAAAGGTGAAATTAAAAAAAAAAAACACACGTACTGTCGTGTCCCACGCGTGCCGGGAAAAGGCCTTCATGTCGACTTTCTCCTTGCAGTAAGGGCAGCAGTCCTTCTTTCCAATGATAGTCCAGCCCCGTATGCAAGTTTCGTGGAACGGGTGTTCGCAGCCAAGTTTCACAATCTTGTCGCTCGCCGCCGCCCCCGTCCCAGAGCCGCCGGACATGGCCTTTCGCAGGTGCGCAGACATTTCTGTCGAGTCTCCGCAAATCGCGCAGACATTGTTCCTCAGGTGCTTCTTTGGGAATCCCGTCTTGTTGTAGTAGCCGATCATCATTGCCATTCTGTCCGAGAGCCGGTCGACGAAGTCGCGGCCCAGCGTGCCAAAGTACAGTCCGTAAAAGAGAGTGATTATTCCCCCCTGGTTTTTTTTTTCAGGTCGGGAGGACGATGTGTGAGAAACGGGAAGGAAAGGGCCTCGCCATGTTACAAAAAAAAAACCAAAAAAAAAAAAAACAGTCCCTGGAAGTTTACCTGGAAAAAGTACATCTCCGTCTCTTCAGAGACGCCAAAAAGCGAGGGAACGTGGAAAAACGTAACGAGCACCAGCGCGTAGCCCAAGGCGCCGACGGCGACGGAAACCTTGTACACGTGCGAGTACCACTTGTAGACGAGGCGCGGGGTGGACGGCTGCATCGGGTTCTCAAAGAGGGCTCTCCTGACGACGACGCCGTTCACGACCGAGAACACGAACCAAAAGAACACGTAGCGGTAGTTTCGCGCGGACAATCCAATGCCCGGCGGGACCACCCAGAGCCCAAGCAGCGAAGCCAGATTGAACGATGGCGGGTGCACTTTGCGCCAGTACAAAAGAATAAACTGAGACGCAACGAGGGCGAACATGAGCATGAGCGCCATCTGAGCGTGCTGCTTTTCGTGCCCGCGGTGCTCCTGGAGGAACTTGAGACGCTCCTCGTACGCTTGGCGCTGCTCCGGCAACAAACGGCTGAGCTGCTCTTCGGTCAGGATGGGAAAGTGATCGTGCTTGCCGTCGTGATCGCCAAAGTGCTGCCCAAGCTGTTCCTGCTCGGCCTGCTGCTGCTGCTGCTGTAGTTGTTGTTGCTCCTTCTGCTTCTCGGGGGAAAGGTCTGCGCCCAGCCCGTCCCCGTTCCCGTTCCCGCGCACGGCGCCGTCGGGAACTCTCGCGTCGTGCGCGGCCCAGTTCTTTTCCTTTTCCCGTTGGCGGGCCGCGAGCTGCTCCGGATCAATGTTCTTGACCCTCTCGGGGACCATGTTGTCGTCGCGGGCGGGCAGTCCCTGCCCGGCCTGCTCTTGCTGCTGGTTCGGCTGGTTCTGCTGGTTCTGCTCCGGCTTTTCAGGTGCGGCTGCGGGCTGTGCAGCCGGAGGGTCTTTCACCGCTGGGTCCTGCAGCCCCTCTGGCTTTGCTGCTGCTGCGGCTGCTGCTGCCGGATCGCGAACGGGCGGAGCAGGGACCGCGGCGGCAGGGGCGACGACGGCATTCGGGTCGTTTTCCGCAGCCGGCTCTGCCAGGACCCTGTCGGCGGTACCGGCGGCGGTGGTGCCAGCGAGCAGGATCGCTACGGCGGGAGTCGCCGCCAAGCCCCTTGCGGAATGCAGAGGCCGCGACAGGGTAATTTTGGTGGCATCCCACAGCGCGATCGACGACGACGACGCGGCGGACGAGGTGCGGTGCATTTGGGCGAGCAGCCAGTTCAGGCGGTGTTGGGGCCGTGGCAACATAGGAGACGAGAGAGCGGCGGCGACGGCCGGGCTTGACGACGGCGACGAGAGGGAGATGAGGATGAGCAACAAGCACAACGGTGCGATCGCCAGAGGAGCCGTCGCGGTGGGATGGCGGGGGGTCGCCGATCGGCGGCGTGCAGGGCGGCTGCTGGGGATATTGGAGGGAGGAGAGGCGGGGACGGGGTGAGCAATTGGTCGCGACGGTGGCTTCGACGGAGGCTTCCGCCTTTGTTGTTGTGGAGGAGGGGGAGGCATTGAGGCTGTCGGCGCGGGCGTGGTTGTGGTTGTGGTTGTGGTTGTGGTGGCAGTGGTGGTAGCAGAGCAAACGGTGACAGGCGGCGGCGAGGTCGAGAGCGGTCGGCACAACGCAGCCGCACGGAGAGCGACAGTCCTGCTACTACTGCTGTTCCTGCGACAAGCTCCCGCTGCTGCTTCTGCTGCTGTTGCGTCCATGTGCGAGAGGGAGAGAGAGAGAGAGAAAGAGAGAGAGTGTGTGTGTGAGAGAGAGAGAGAGAGAGAGAGAGAGAGAGAGAGAGAGAGGAGAGAGAGAGAATGTGTGTGTTTGTGATCTGGAAGAAGCCGGATAGGGGAGCAGACAGACGCAGTGACGCGTCTTTTTTTTTGATTTATTTGCTTTTGGGGGTTTTGGGGTCAACAATATGGCTGCATAAAAAAAAATAATAAAGGAAAAAGAAATACACAGAAAAAAAAGAGAAAAAAAAGAGGAATGGGCGGCCCCCAGAAGCGCCGTGGAGAATCAACCACCTCTCATCTCATGACATTGGCGCGTAGCGGCCAGCGTCTTCAGAGGCCGCCGCCCCCGCCGCCGCCGCCGCCGGAGTGCCGTCGCCGCCGCCGGCCGGCTTCACCACGAGAACTGGGCAGTGCACGGTGCGCATGCAGTCTGCCCGGAAAAGAGGGTGGGGGGGATGGGATGTGTGTGTGTGCGTGTGTGTGTGTGTGTTTGTGAGTGTCATCAACCCAAAAAAGAGTGGTTTCGGGTGCTTGCTGCAAGGAGGTGGAAAACCAAAAATATAGCTAACTTACAGTCCGAGACACTGCCAAGCAGGGCGCGCTTGATCAGTCCACGGCCGCGCGACCCCATAATCAGCAAGTCGGCTTTCAGCTCATCCACCTTGCGAGAAAGCTCCATCCTCGCATCCCCACGCAGGGCAATGGCGCGCACGGGAAGCTATATGAGTTATCGGTTAAAATTTCCGTTTCCCGATAGCCCTGGTCGCACCCCTCTTTTTCACAGCGCGCGTTCCCGTTGTTTCAATCAACTTACGTGGTGTCGTTTAAGCTCGCGAACGTAAGCCTTTAAGAGATTGTGGGACTGTATGCGGTAGTGTTCTTCGGCCGTGATGATAAACTCTGGTGGTCCAGTTCGTTCAATTTCGTTCACTCGAGGTTCTTTTCCCCCCCTCACCCACCAACCTGAGAAATCCGCGTAGAACGCCGCTAATACAGTCATTGATATTCCCGGAGATCGAGGTTGAGAATTGTTAGAACGTTTCCGCGCCGCCCCCTAACTCTCAAGTCCCAAAGCAAAGCCATTGTGTTTTTCCACGTACCGTACGGACCGGAGGCTGCAGCGTATGACCGAACATTCAGCAAAACGCAAAGATCCGACGGCCTGAGAACGTTTTTGATCGCCCATTCTAGGGCGTATTCGCTGTTTGCAGAGTCGTCCTGTTGTGTCCGACGGGGGGCGAGGGCCACCACCCCGCGTTCGGGATTGGGTTAGGAAAGGGAGAAAGCAAGAAGAAAAAGTAGCAGCTTTGATTCCAAACCACTGCGACGGCAACGACGCGCGTAATCTGGTCGTCCAACTCCGACGGCCAGTTCAAAGACGATGATGCCGGGAACGATGACGACGGGGACGAGGGCGAGATGTCGTCCACGTGCTCCTCAAGGGGCGGCGGCGCGGCATCTGCTCCCTGTTGCTCCTCCTGCTGCCGCTGCAGCCGAGGCTCGTGGGTGGCGGTTGCGGGGTTTGCCTTGGCCATGAAGGAGGAGGAGGACGAGGAGGCAGCAGCACTGGTTGGCGTGTCGGCGGTTTGGTGCTGCTGTGCCACGGCTGGTCCGGCATCGGCGGTGCCTTCTGCTGGAGCTGGCAGCTCGCTGTCGCCTGCGGTCGTCATCATAATCGTCTGCGTGTGCGTGGAGGGGGAGAATAAAATGTGTGTGTGTGTTTGTGAGTGTGTGTGTGTGTGCTTTCTGTTCTTATATACACAAGAGAGAGAGAGAGAGAGAGAGAGAGAGAGAGAGAGAGATAGAGCAAGACAGGGGCACAGCAGCAGCAGCAGCAGCAGCGGGGTGTCACGCAGCGTCAAAACACGTCAACAAGGGGCGGGAGACAAAAACACGCGCCGACCAGTTCACAAAAAAACAAAAACAATAAAAAAAAAAAAAAAAGGAAAAACAGAAATGGGAAGCAGCAGGACCAAGCACCAAACAGACTTTCCTATTCAAAAAAGACTGCCGCAAACATTCAGCGACTGTGAACGTCGCGAGAGTTTCAACCACCCGTTGTTCAAGCATCCAGGCCAAATTTGGAGAAACAAACAAAAAAAAGAAAACAAAAAAAAAAAAAAAAAGAAACGAAGGGCAACAAACAAACAACAGGAGGCAGTCATTCCACTCAACGCACAATTACTGTTTAAAAAGCGATCAGAAAGAAAAGAGGCGGCGCACTCGCGTAATCCAGTCCAACACCAAACGAACCACTCGGACGTGTGCGGACTCACTCGCTGGGGAACGTTTTGGACACCCACACGGCCACCGCCTCCCGCTCGCGTTCCACCCAGCGCGTGTTGGATCGGATTGTCTCGAGCGTCTGCTCCGAAACACGCCGGAAGCCCTTCACCTGCTCCAGGCGCGTCGCCTTTGCGTCGTCCGCAAGACCTTCTCCAGCAAGCCACGCCTCAAAGGCAGAAGCGTGCTCCTCTCCGATTCCTTTGACCGTGCACACAGCCACCACGTTGCCGAGGAGCGAGATGGTTGGGCTGAATTGCTTGTGGAGCACGTCCCAGTTGCGCTGCATCCACTCCCACAGCAGCGGAATGTACTCCTTCACCAAGGGCGAGTCGATCAGCCCGCGAAGCGGGTAGAAAATGTCTTGAGGACGCACAAGGTCAAAGTCCAAAGCAATGTCCAGCACTCGCGAAGCCAGGGCCTTGGAGCTGCCGCTGCCGAGCCGCGTGAGGACAAAGAGACGCTGATCGTCCGGGAGGCTCGCGTCTTTGTACAGAGTGAGCAGCTTTTCAAACTGCTGCTCCGCTTCCTCGTCTGAGCTCGCCGTCACCATTACAGCTTTGTAGGCGGCCGCCCTGATGTTGGGGCTCAGCGCATCCTTGTCTCCCGCAATGAACTTGCTGAACTTTTCAGACAAAACGGACTGCGTGGTCTTGTCTCCAAAGTTGGACGAGGCGCTAATGACGAGCGCGCGCTTCAACGTTGTAATTTGGTCGTCGCTCGCTGAAAACTCGAAACCCATGGCGGCTGCCTTTGAGGAGAAAATGAGGCGGCCCAGAGCATCGAGACCGTCCCGAACGGGCTTGGGCTCATTGACCCACACGGACTTGATCTGATTCAAAAGTTCGTGAATCTTGCCCAGAGCCATGTAGTTCTCTTCGTTTTTCAGGGCCATCATCACTTCAAGAGCCGTTGCCGCACTTCCCAGGCCCGAAGTAGTCAGCGCAAAGGCGTCGGACAGGAACTGAATCCTGTCCGTTGCGGGCATCACATCGTCGAGCTTGTCGGCGGGAGTGTTCTGGAGGACCTTTGAGATCTTGTGAACCTGCTCTTCGAGTAGCTTAGTGCGGTAGAAGCCCGTCGCGCCGTAGTTCAGGGCCCAGTACGCGTTGGGACTCTCATCAAACGGAACAACGATGGTTTCTTCGCGCTTAGTCAACACGTGCCCAGAGGTCGTCGACGGGGACAAGTGGGTGACAATGTTGAGCGGGACCCACCACACGACCTTGTCTTCTTCCGGCTCTGGAGCGCCGCTTGAAAGGAAACGGTTCTGGCGGAAAGTTATGTTCAGGGCCGTCGCTTCGGCGTCGTAGGACTCGCTCACGACGGTCACGAGGGGATGACCGGTCTCGCGAGTCCACTGGTGCATCATAGTGGCAATGTCAACTCCCGACGACGCGCTCAGGTGGCGCCAAAGGTCCGCAGTCTCGGCGTTCTTGTACTGGAACTCTTTCAGGTAGGTGCGAACTCCGTTCATAAACTTGCTTCCCCCCAAAAACGTGTTCAGCATTCTAATAACGGAAGCTCCCTTTGAGTAGCTGTTTATAATCATTGTGAGTACAAAAGAGGAATCTCCCGTATTCAAAGCATTCGAGCCAACCTAATAGCATCGAAGATCTCGTTGACATCAGCTGCTGCACGGACATCCACATCGATGGGGTGGGACGAGCGCAGACCATCAAGGCGATGAGCTTGAGCAAAGTCTCCTGTGACGAAGCTCGTCCAAATCTTCCACTCGGGGAACAGGTGATCGACAGCAAGCCAACCAACGAACGTAGCGAACCCTTCATTAAGCCAGAGGGCATTCCACTACCACACGAGACAGGTAAGCAGCCAAGAAAAAATTTGCGAACGCACTCACCCAGCTCATGGTCACTAAGTTTCCAAACCATTGGTGGGCAAGCTCGTGACCAACGACGTACGCAATGCGCTGTCGCAGTATAGGGTAAGAATGAGATAGACGGGGGTGCTTTTTGCTCTAAAGCGTTTACCAACCTCCTTAGCGGAAGCTCCGGACTTGACTGGATCGAAGAGCAGGTAAACAGTGCGGTATGTGATGAGACTGGAGATGCGTGTAAGATCATGACGGTTCTTGATCCAAGCTATCGGCCTACCCCCAATTCTCCATCGCTCCGGCTCCAAAGTCCGGAATAGCGATAAGATCACACTTTAAACGGCGATTAATAAGTAGGCATGTCGAACAAATAATACCTTCGGAAGAGGGTACGCAATATCGAAGTATTCACTGAAGAACTCAAGGGTTCTAACGCACACGTCCAAACCGAAACGGCCTTGCTCGACATCGCCCTTCAGGGTGTAAACTCTGCAAGTGATGGGTTTCGCGTCGGCGGGAAGTTTTGGGTGGGCGACCTGTTCGATGTATTCAAAATCGCCAACAGCGCAGGCGACCAACTGGAGAAAAATATCCTGTCATGAGAAGAATTCCCTCGTTTGTGTGTTGCAATATGCAGTTACTCACGTAGGTACTCATAATGGGCGTCCGTGCAAACTTGACCGACTTCAGCGATTTTCCGCCCACTTCGATCACCGTGGAAGAAATCTCTTCCATGTTCGAGAGCGCGGTGAGCTCGGGCTCGACATTGAGTGTAATGTCGAAGGTCGCTTTCAGGGCCGGTTCATCGAAAGAGGGAAACGCCCGCCGGCAGTCAGTCGGTTCAAATCTGATGTTTTTCTTGGCTCAGAGTGCATTCCTGGCCGCGAACTAGAATTCACTCACTGGGTAACCACAAGCACTTTTTTGTTGCCTTCGCTGTCGGTGTAGGTGCTCCGGTAGAAGCCGGCCAGCTGATCATTGTGGGTTCCTGTGAACTCTGCGGTCACGGTGGCCTTCGCGCCGGCGGGAATGTCGTTTGTAAACTCAAACGAGACTCTCTCGAGCGCTTTGTCGTAAGTGATCGAGACAGCCTCTTCCCTAACGAAAATGATGAGCGAGGCAATCTTCAAAGTAGCTGGCACTCACGTCGACTCGGTTTTCAAGTTGCGCACGACGATGGACGCCTTTGACACTTCGATCTCGTTGGCGTTGACGGTAATAGTCTTTGTCGTCTCCTTGACATCGACACTGCAGGCGAAGGTTAGGACAAGAGGGATGATGCACCGCCGCCGTCGCCGCAGGCACTTACTCGATATCGACGACACCCGAGTATTTGAAGTCGCCCCCGAGATTCGGGGTTAGGGAGACGGCGTAGTGGGAGGGAACCACCCACGTGGGGAGGACCTCGCGAGGGGGGGAAGCAGTTACGCCTGTTGTACCGTCCGAGTTGCAGATGCACATGATGACGATGTGTGTGTTTGGATAGGTGTGACCGCGTGTGCGTGTGGGTGCGGGTGCGTGTGCGTGTGCGTGTGTGTGTGTGTGTGTGTGTGTGTGTGTGTGTGTATGTATGTCTCGGTGGCGATGCTCCCCTTGCAAGCTTTTTATGTTGCGTCTTGTTTTTCGGTGGATTTCCTATTGGGCAATTAAGGGAAAACGTCCCCACGGCGTACACCGCGTGGTCGCAAGAAATTCTTTCCTTAGAAGGCAGGAGGTGCGATCACACGCACATGCACTCTCCCTTTCCTTTCCTTTCCTTTTTTTTTTTTTCTCCATGTTTCCCTTTTGTGAATAAGTGGTGGTTGCTTAACTTTCTCCTCAGGGAAAATGGCTTATACTTGCGCGCCAGAGCCAGAGCGTTGCAGACGAGAAGGATCGCAATGACAATGTCCGCACCTCCCTCTGCAAAACTAGTCAAGGCAAAGCGGAGCTTCTGTTGAGCAAGCAGCCGTATAAGCCGCAGGACTGGGCAATGGCAGTAGTGGGTGGTGGGTGTGTACCTTCCCTCTCGGCAGCCGCAGGACGGAGACGTTCGCCCCAGACACGGCCATAACTGCCGTCCACCACCCCTTCCGCGGGGGTTGATCCCCGGCAGTAGCGGTGGTGGTGCGTGTGCTCGTGCGCAGCGGTGCGGGCGGCGTCGCATTGGGGTTGAGGTTCGCGGGTTTGGCGGTACGGTTGGTGTCCGTTGGGGTTCCCCCGCCGCGACCGTCGCAATAATGGCCGCCAACCCTTCCGCACTGGTGAAACATGAGCTAAAACCGAAAAACCACCTACGCTACACTCTTTCCTCCTCCCGTCGACTTGTAAACTTTGACCAGTCCAAGATAGGCACTGGAATGGCTCACGAAATGATGTTTGTCGCTGAGTAATCAGTGTTTCGTGGCAACCCGTCAGTCAGGACAGCCAACCTCAGCTGCACCTTCTTCCATTGCTGGCGAGGTTTTGGGCACTTTGACGCCAAAGAGCTTCAGCGCGTACGTCGCACCAAGCAGCGTGTCGCTTACACCTGCTGTGGAAATAGTGATGGGGCAGACTTGGATGGTGCGTTGCTGGGGGCCTCTGGTGTTTTTTTTTAATTATTTTTCTTTTGTTTGCCTTTTATAATGGATTGGGGGCGAAGCTCTCCTTCAGACTTTCTGAATGAGAGTGCGCGCTCTCGCCGAAATATCAGAAGCAGCGGGCCCCTTGCTCCCAACCCCGCGACACGAGCAGTGGATCAGCGACATTTTGGGGACCATCCATGGCCCCCCGAATATGCAGATCGCCTCACATCCCTCCATTTCCACGGCTCCGACCATTCCGGCGCCCTCCTCACCACGTTGAGTCCAACCCCCTTCAAACCGGGAAGCTCGTCCGTCGATGCTGGCCTCCTTCCCGGCATCGGGCGGCGGCCGTCGCTTTCAGTCGCTGTCAGTCTTTTCCGAGAAGCAATTACATCTGTCTGGCTGTCGCTGGCGGGGCTGATCCTCGCCGGGTCCCTCCTGAATCACCTACAGCAGGAGTGGGTGGTGTTCAAAAAGTCGGAACTGTTCATACTCGTTCCAACGCTCCTCGGCCTCAAGGGCAATTTGGAGATGAACCTCGCGTCGCGGCTTTCCACCGCGTCCAACATGGGGCACTTGGACTCGCCCCGATCTAGATGGAGGCTGCTGGTTGGAAACATGGCGCTTCTCCAGGTGCGGCGGACGACCACTCCAGTGCGCGCATTTGCTTGTTGGTTAAATCTACGTGGATGTGCCTGCAAACGAAACAGACGCAGGCGGCGTGTATATCAGGACTTGCGTCATTGTGGAGTTTAGTCATGAGCGGGTGAGGCGAATAACTCTTGAGCGCGGAGACGCCGGCACTAAAACGAAACCGAAGAATCATTCACGGCCGTGTAAACACAGCTGCTGACACCGCGATGATATGCGCGGCGGGCATCGTTACTGCTGCGTCAACAAGCTTCGCGCTTGGCTGCGCAATGTGCGGGATGGTCATTATTTGCCGAATGCTGAAGATTGACCCAGACAACATCGGTTCGTAGTGCGCAACACTTGAATGGCCTTTGATCCGTTTCAATAGCGACCCCAGTCGCCGCCAGCCTCGGTGATCTTATCACTCTCCTCGTCCTTGCGACTTCGGCGACAGTTTTGAACAAAGTGTCAGGTACAGATCAAATATGAGGCCGCAGAATTTCAAAGCTAAAGCTCGATACCGAGCAGATACCCCAATTTCCGTCTTATTGATTGTTTTCGTGCTTAGCCTGCTGCCGTTCTGGGTTTGGATTGTTGTCCAAAACGAGCACGTTGCCAATGTGCTCCAAACGGGTTGGTCACCATTAGTCGCCGCCATGGCAATTTCTTCCTTGGCTGGGCTTGTTCTCGAAAGATTTATTGGTAAGCAGTTGTTTTGCGAAGCTGCCGCTTTGTCCTTACGAGAAATTTTGCAGATGCATATGTCGGCCTGGCAATTTTGGTTCCCGTCATGAACGGTCCGTAGGAGTGTAGTTGCCTCATTTGAGAATGTTAAAATTGTGCTTTAGGGGTTTGTGGGAACCTTGCCTGTGTTTTCGCATCTCGACTCTCCACCGAGTTACATATGGGCCCAAAAAGAGTGATTGCCGCTCCGCGCAGACGACGATTTGATTCGAATCAAGCAGCATTGTTCCTTATCAACATTTTGACGCAGCTGCTGTTCCTGCTTGTGGTCAAAGTTCTTGGACTTGGCGACACGGCGATTGACTGGAAGTTCACGTTGGTTTACCTGCTTGCAAGCTGTGGACTGGTACTATCCCCCTCGCTATGAAGTTGTCAGTCGTGTCTTTGAAACTGACAGTCCACAAAAACATCTATTTCCACCTCCACCAGACGGCGGTGCTCATGGTTTTGACGACGCGGATATCGGAGGCCCTCTGGCGGAATGGGCTGGACCCAGATGTAAGTTTACTGCTGCTTGCTGTCAGTTTCATCGCTTTAGTTTCTCAACCCGTTGACGACGTGTACTTTTTGTTTTCTTCTTGCTTATTATCTGTCCCCTCTCTCTCTCTCTCTCTCTCTCTCTCTCTCTCTCTCTCTCTTTTTCAGGACTACATATTTTCATTGATAACGTCGATCGGCGACGTGCTAGGCACGACGCTCATTGTCGCCGGATTCCAGTTTCTCGTTCGCGTGATGGGCGAAACCGCGCGGCTCACTTGAGCCAACGAGGCTCGATCAGTGGCTCGAACAACGACCGATGATTGGGGTTGAGTTTCTTCGCTCTCTCTCTCTCTCTCTCTCTCTCTCCTCTCTCGCTCTTCTCTCTCTCTCTCTCGCTCTCTCTCTCTCGCTTTTTGCCGCGCCACCCTGTCTTTTTCACCTTTTTCTTTTTTTTTGGTTTTTTTTTTCTCTCTTCGTGGGGTCCTTTGTTATTCCTTGACAAGAAAAAAAGAGAAAAGAGAGAAAAAAAAAAGAAAAAAAAAAAAAAAAGTGGAATCAACACAGGGATAAAAAGGAGCGAACAGCCAGCAATCGGGAGCGAGCGGGCAAAGTTTAGTTCCACTCCCTCGCAGCGACTTCTTGGTGCCCGTTCAACCAGCCAGCACCAGCCAGCACCAGCCAACATCGATCAATCCTCAACAGGGCCTCGCTCTATCTTTCCAGCACAAAGCACTACCAGTCTCCGTTTCAACGACAGTTCCCCGAGTCAGAAGAGAGACCGAGAGAGATCCCTATCCCGAAGCCGGAAGCAAAGCAAAAGCCATGCCGCCGTCGTCGTCTCCCAAGACCATCGCCATCAAGGCACGCATCTCCCCGTCGTTTGACTTCTCTGCTCGCGGGGGCCTCGCCCAGCCCATCGGCGCACAAGCCGCAGCTTCAGCGACTCTGCGCAAGGTCGCTGTCACTTTTGACCCCGCCGTCCCTTCTTCTGCCCAGACCTCCTACTTTTCTGACTTGGAAAAACGCCTTGCGGGCGTGTTTGGCATCCCTCTTCCCATATCTCTGTCCTACCTGGACGAGGATGGCGATGAGGTCATTCTTGACACTGAAAGGTGTGTGTTCTGTTGGGTGGCACGGTTCAGCATTTAACCAAAATCCATCAAACAAAACCTGGCGTCGCCAGGGAGCTTGTGGACCTCTTCCGGGCTCTGACTGTCAATTCCGACGTGGCTTCTCTGAAAGTGACGGTATCCGACCGCAAGACAGGGGATGACTTCGAGTTTGTTTCGGACAATGAGGATGGACCGTTGGAAGCATCCATGACCTCCGCGTCAGCGTCGGACTCGTCCGGCTCTGGAGTGTCGGTTCCCATAACAGTCCCCCAAGATCAGGGAAGCGAAGTCGGCGTTGCCGATGTTCGTGAAGTTCCTGATTCGGCGGATGTGGCAGATGTTACTGAAGAATCGGTGCCTGTTCCTGAAAGTTATCAAGCTGTAGCTCAATCTCCAGCAGTTGAAATGGATCACGAAGTCATGCTCACGAAAGATCCGTGCGAACCCATCGTGCCTACTGTCGTACCACCGACTGAACTCGATATGTACCTTGGATATGGAAAAACTTCCGATGTTGAAGTGGCCGATGTTCAAGTGGCCGATGTCCAGGTGGATGTTGGCGTCGACAGTGATCCAGTCGCCTCTGAGACCGCATCGACTCCGACGGTGGCGGAAGCAGCCCCTTCACTACACAGTCCTTCTCCCCAGCCATCTGCTGCGAGCTTCGCTCCACCTCCATTCCCTCCACCCCCGGGTCCACCTCTTTACCCTGGTGTTCCTGGCTTCTCGCCTATTGGCCAGTACTGGGTGCCTTCTCCCTTTCACATGGGACCACGCTTTCATCATCGCCCTCATCCACATCACCCTCATCATCTTCGACACCCGCCAGAACAGACTTCGAGCCAGCCTGGGCCTGAAGCCACCCATGATTCCACGGCATTCTCTCCGGAAGACCCTTCATCCTTTGATAACCCAAGATTCAACTGTCGCCCGCGCTGCGAGCGTGGTTCGGAAACTTCGGGACACCGCGGTTCCCACCGCCGTGGAAATGGTGCTCGGTTCGGACACCATGGTTACCACGGAGCTGGTATCGGATGGGGCCAGGGGCGCGATCGTATCGTCACAGACTTGTGGAACAATGTGTTTTGTGACAACTGCGATGGGACCAAATTTTCGGGGATACGCTACAAGTGTGACGACTGCCCCGATTATGGTCAGTATCGACTGACTTATAGACATTGATTGATTCTGGACTTTCTCTAACATGGTTTTACAGATCTCTGCGAGGCTTGCTTTGCAACAGCAGCAACTTTTCACCCAGCTCACAAGTTTTACAAGTTGACAACGCCTTATCAACTTCACCGCGGTATTCAATGTGATGGCTGTGAGCGCACCTCCATTGTCGGATCCCGCTACAAATGCGTTGACTGCCGTGATTATGACTTGTGCCAAGTATGCATTTCGTCTGCCAAGGAGATCCACCCACCCAACCATTGGTTCAACCGATATGATGCGAGCAATGCCGCCCCACGAGTGCTAGCTCAGACCACGAATAGCTCGACAAAGTCGTCCTCAACGTCTACCTTCGATGACGAGACCGTTACATTACCTGAACAGCAGGTGTTTGTTGGAGGCAATAGTGTAGAAATTGTCATTCCGGGGTCGTTCCCTGTGACGTCGCCTCTACCCTCTATTGGTAACGCAAGCTTGCCCTCTGCCCCTGTGAATGAAATCGAGGTGGAGAGCAAAATGGAGCCGGTCGTTTTCCAGAGCCCTCCACGACCATCATCATATGCGAGTGCCGCAGCTGTGGGAGCTGCCTCTTCGTCGTCATCGTCCTTGTCTCGCCGTCCTGTTCTTTCCTACGAACCCTTGGAAGAAGAACCCCCCCTGGACTCGATTGAGTACAGCAGTGGAGAGGACGACACTCCAATCGCAAATCATGCAGAGTTTTCGGACAAGCAAGTAATGTTGCTCGAAATGGGATTTACTGATTTGGAAAGGAATCAACGGCTGCTGAATAAGTTTGACGGCGACGTTGAGAAAGTGACCGAGAGGCTTCTGTCCCACAAAAAACGCTCCGACAGGCCGAAGAGGGGCAAGAGCAAGTATTCTTTCATCCCTTTGGACGACGCTTATGACCAAGATGACTACTGAGTGGCAAAAGTGCCGTTGTTCTCAACGAATGCATTCTTAACAATTTGCAGTTTGGTATCATTTCTTCATACTCTTTTGTTAGCCTGCCTTGTCGTGCATGCGCTGTTGTGCTCCTCGTCTTCTTCTTTCTTGCATCCACAACTTCTCGCCCGATGCCAGCCACCATCGAACACCACCTTTTCACAGCACACGAGAGAATAAAACATGCGAGAGCAAGAGTGGAAGCAACAACCACGCCCTTCCGACTGAGGATATTGTAGTCATGCTTTCGTTCATCACTTCCACGCCGATTGACACGGACACTTAGTCCTCAATCGAACTGATAGGCTCCCTTCGCGTGGTTCGACGCCCCATCGTTGTTGCTCCTTGCTTTGTTATCTCTCTTGGTGGCTTGAGGTAGCCGAGATGACTCAGCTCTCCCATGCTCCAACACCAAAGATGATAGAGCGCTAATGAACTTCAACGTTCGGGTTGCCATTCGAGGTAGTGAAAGTGCTTCAGCATTTGCTGGTTAAACAATGAAAAGGAAGAGAAAAGCCCGCTTTGGAATGACGGAGAGGCAGAAATAGATGGAAAGAGATGGAAAGAGATGGAAAGAGATAGTGAGCGGTAGCGAAAATGGTACTGGGCAACAGAAAGGTCATCCACCTCAAAGGAATCGAAGAGATCAATAAATGACTAAAAGACTCGACAAGGTTTTAAGATAATGATCAGACCACGACGACGGCGACGACAACAGGAAAGGGCGCCTATTGCTGCTGGCCATCCAAGGTTGCGACGAGGGCGCGCAGCTTTTCCACGTCTTGCGACGCCACGGCCGCCCGGCTCTCCTTCCACCACGCAACGCAATCCTTGACGTGCCCTTCAACCGCCGCGCGCACCTGCTGTCTCGCTCGCGCCAGCCGCTCCCCAGACACCCCAAGCACCTTCATCTTTTCGCGACTGCACTCGACCAGCTCCAGCAGAGCACGCAGCCCGGCCGTGCCCGCCACCGCCGCGGCAGCCGCCTCCGCCGCCGCAGCCGCACCCGCTGACGACGACGACGACAACGTCGACGACCGGGACGAAGACCCGGACGACGCGGACGCCTGTGGCGACGCCGCCGCCTCCGCGCGCAGCGCTTCCAGCGCCTCCAGGACCAGGCTTCGCCCCACCAACGCCGGCAGCGGCAGCGCTGCGGCGGACGCGTCGCCAGGCTGCTCGTCGCCGTCGTCCGTGATTGCTGCCTCGCCGCCGCCGCCCCACCGCGCGCACAGCAGCGCCAGGACCTTCCTCTCCCTAACAGCGCGCAGTTCCCGACGCGACACCAGCCGCTGCTTCTGCTGCTGGTGGACCAGCGGGTCCTGCGCCGCCGTCGCCGACGCCGCAGAGGACGCCGACGCCGACCACGCGTCGCTGCCGCCAACCGAGCCGGGGGCTAGGGCCAGGTCCTTGCCGAGGAACCAGCCGAACGCGAGCCCCGCCGCGTGCACGCAAGCCGAGTCGCTGGTCCCCGCCGCCGCCGCCGCCTTTTCCTCGTCCGACTCCCACATCGAAGCCAGGTGGTGGAGCGCGCGCGCCGTGGGCGAGCTGGCGGTGGTTGTCGCGGAGTCGGTGGCGTGATGGTGCTGGTTCTCTGCTGTGTGTGTGTGTGTGTGTGTGTTTGTGTTTGTGTGCGTTTTTGCAAGTTAAAAAGGCGTGGTAAATTGTTTCGGACTTACTCATTTCGCTGTCTATTGAGGGAATCTTGACGGAGCTATTCGAACCCGGTAGCGGAGGTAGGTGGAGGGGCACACCACCAAAGCCGTCGTGGATGGGCGACGGCGGGAGCGACACGGGCCCAAAGGCGGACGGCGAAGCGCAGTACTGGGATTCCGCGAGGCCTACACAGTGAGCGTCCCCTCGTCCGTCGCACATCTCGCCGCCGTCGTCATCCACTTCTTTCTTGATGAGCATGTCGATGAACGTCTGAGGGTCCAGAAGCTCGTCGACAATGCTTCTTTGCGGCGCTGGCGCAGCGGCGGCGCCGTCGCCGGTTGCGGCCCCGGCGGCGCCGATCGAGAGAGAGTGGATGATTGCCCAGAATTCAGGGTCCTCGATGGAGCTGGCGACGTCGGAGACGCTACCCCACGCTGTGTGGCGTTCCATGTCCGCTGTCGGGACTCTGCTCGATGGGGATGAGGTTGTATGGGGGAAAGATGTGAAGGAAAAGAATAGTTTAGCTCGCGGAAACGGGCAGCGGAGGAGATGATAACTTCATTACCTCCGAGTCGGAGCTGTACGGTGACCCCTAAGCGCAATTGAGTGACAGAATAGCAGAGAAATCAAATGTTTGGTGAGGGAACTGGGACGGATGTTTGTTTTAAATCAGTAATCATTCAATCCCACTCACAAAAGCTCTAAAGTAGTAGTCGCTGGAGCCGCTCCCAAAGCTCATTTTTGTTTTCTTATTGATTCTGCAAGAGGTATCGAGGTAATGCAGCAGAAGCAGCAGCAGCAGCAGGGCCGCACGGTCTAAACAGGGGGAGATTGGCGGTGTTGTGAGTGGGGCAAGAAGAGCGGGGGCGCGCTATTTTATAGGCGGGCGGTGGCGGCGACGGGAAGGCACATACAGTACGTCCGTCCGTCCGACATACCCTTCATCGTCCTCGTCCTCCTTCATCGGCCTCATCCCCTTCATCATCATGGCCGGGACATCACCGCCGGTGGCACATTCGTTGGAGTTGGCACCCCTGTTTTTGATTTTTGCCCCTTCATCGACAATTTGCTGCTACTACTGGGGCTGTTGCTGCTGCTGCTGCTGCTCTTTCCTCGTCCTCGGCCGTCAAAGCGGGCACCTCCGCTGCTGCCGCCGCGACCCGCCCCTACTACTGCCACGGCCCACCGGTGGCCGGCCCCGCAGCCCGCCAGGCACCGATGATGACGTCCCCGACCTTCCCACCCCCGCACCCGGTGCGATCGCTGCCGTTGCCGTCGCCAAAGACGCCGACGCCGCCCCCGTCTTGTCCACCTCGAGCTGCTGCATCTGCATCCGCTCCCTGTCCTGCGCCTCCCACCGCCGGCGGATCCGCACCCACGGATCGAGCGAGCCAAGCCCGGCGAGCCGCTCCTCAAACTCCTTCAGCTCGCGATAGCACTTTGCGGCCCGCGCTCCGTGTCCATCGGCAGCGGTGGCGCCAGCGACGACTCCCGCACCCGACGCCGAGCGGTCGTCCATCGCAGCCAGGAGCGCGTGCGTGCACCCTTGCTCGACTAACGCGCGCCGGCCGTCCTCGCCCCCCGCTGCAATCACCCGCTCCACAATGTCCACCGCGCACCGCTGCACGCCGCGCACGTCCCGCGATGCCAGCGCCGCCACGACCTCGGCCACAAACCCTGAGTCCCACGCCCCGAGCCGCTCGCCGGCTCGACTCGGCCTGCCGCCGTGCCTGCCGCCGCCGCCGCTAACAGAGGCGCGGATCACGCTGGCCCGCGCCGCGCCGAGCTTCTCGAACTCCTCGCGCGCCTCCTCGGCCTCGCTCGACTGCCGCAGCAGCCGCCGCAGGCAGTGCGTGTTCTGCAGCGCGAGGTTCCGCAGCACCGATAGCGACAGGAGCTGGTGCGTTTCGCCGCCGCCGCCGCCTTGGCCGTCTTCCTGGTGCGGACAGTGCAGCAGGATCTGCAGGAGCGTTCCGTGCGCTGACGCCATGATTTCGAGGCACGCCGCCTCGTCGATGCACAGATTGCGCAAGCAAGCCAAGCTGTCGAGCGAAAGGTCCGTCCCAAGACCGCCGCCGCCCCCACCGTGGCCGTCGTCGCGGCAGCTGCCTGCTGTCGCTCCTGTCGGCGCCTCTGGGAAGAAATGGCCTGTGGCAGCCGCTATTGCAAAGCTACCGTCGCCTCTCACGGACGGAGCCGCCAAGGGGACAATGGGCGCCCGCGGCGTGCAAGTCTCCACGAGAATGCGAATGACGCCGGAAAGCAGCCGAGGCTGCTGGGTGAGCTGCTGCGCCAACTTGTCCTTGACCGACAAGTTGCAGACCAGGGACAAGACCTGGTGCACCGCCGCTTGTGGCCAGCGGCTGTAGTGCTCGAGTATTACCATGATGCCGGGCAGAAAGTGCTTGAGAATCAAAGGGCGTGGATCTTGTGCCAGGATGCTACTGCTGTCGTCATGCCTTTGAATGACAAAAAATACGGGATGTGGAGGTTTTCCGACCGTGGAATTGAATAGTTAAGAAGAGATTACGCTACGTCCGTTGCAGAGCACCCACCGGGAGGCATTTGGCTTTGCGCTGACGTTCGCTTGATGTCTCGCGGCCTCGGAAGAAGACGAGCGCTTTGTTCTGTCCGACTGGCTCGCCCTCGAGATGCGGACGTGCTGCCCCTCGCCGCCGCCGCCACCACCGCCACCAGTCTTGACGTTCGCGCTGAGGATCATCAATTAAAAACAGGCTTCCTTAGCGCGCTTTCGGAAAAACAAGCCCAAAACGGACTAAACCCACTCTTCGCCCGCCTCTCTCTCCGCAGGAAAGCGCGACAGCTCTCGCGCCGTCGCGAGGGCGTCGATGGCCGCAAGCGTGTCCCGGGACTCGAGCCGCGCCGCGAGCGTCTTGACCACGTCGACCTGCGGCATGAGCGCGTGGATATCCTGCCACGTCCGGGCGGGTGCCGCCGTCGCTGCGTTGCGCAGCGCGCGCAGGATCCATGTGACGACGCGGTGCGGGCGTTCGTTTGCGACCAGGAGCTTCAAGAGGAGCGGAGTCGTCGTTTCGCCCGATGTCTTTGGAGGCCGCGAGGTCGGCTACGACCATGTTTGCAATTACTTTACACACCTTTTTTTTTTTTTTTTTTGGTTTTTTTTTTTTGGTTTTTTTTCGAGTTGGAATTGCGCCTTTGTGTCACGTCGCCTCGGTTGTAAGGGATGATTGAAGTATGCAAAATGAATATACCTGCACGATCTCCTCGTCCTTTGCGCCTTCTTCCTGCAGAACCCACGCAAGAGACCGGCACGGGTTCAGCTCTGAAGACAGGGTGTCGCGCAGCTCCGGCGTCACGTTGGAAACCTGCTTCAGGACGGCGAGGCAGTGTATGCGCTCGTCGTCGACGTAGGTCTGGTACGCCCCGCTGTTGTGCGCGGTGGTGGCGACAGCGGCCGTCGCCGTGGGGACTTGTGGCTGCTGCTGCTGAGGAGGGGTTGTCGACCCGCCGCCACACAGGTAGGCGAGCACGTCCTGGACGCGACCCACGACGCCCGAGTCGACCATAAACTTGCGCAGGCGCTCTGACGCCGTGACGGTGCGGCACGCAAAGACGGCCACGGCGCGCTGGACGGGGTCGCCGCCGCCGGCGAGGCGCTCCAGGAGTAGCGGGAGGAAGCGCGTGTACGCGGCCAGTAGCTCCGCGGCGTCCGTGGACGCCCACGCGACGCCCACAAAGTGCATGGCGGCGCGCGGGGGGCCCGGCTCGCCCGACGGGAAGCCGTCGCGCACGAGGCTGATGGCGCGGTCGGGGATTTTGAGGTCGCGTAGGATGCGGGCGCGCTCGCGGGCGCTCGCTGTTAACCCGGCGACGGCTTTGGCGGCTTCGGCGGCGGTGGTGGTGGCGCTGTCGTCGCCGATGGGTCCCGCGTCCCCAGCGAGGAAAGGTGCTTCTTCCCCGGCCGCCGCCGCCGCGTCGGGCGCGGGCGCTGCAACCCGCCGGCTCGGACGTGGACGCGAAAAAGGCGGCGGCGGCACGCGTTTGGTGGAAGGGGGACTGGACGAGGAGCGAGAGAAGCCGCCACGTCGCCTCGGAGACGCCGGCGTCCATCGACCGGAGGAGGGTTTGCAGCTTGGTCTGGCGCGCCTTTGTGAGCGTGCAATCGCTCGCCGCACAGCCGATTCGGAGTTGGCCGTCCTGGGTCCCGCAACTGGCGGCGAGTCGCGCGTCCGTGGTGACCTCCCGGGCATGCTGTGAGTCGGCCGTCAGAAGGAGCAACCACCGGTCGATTTCGTGAGACGAGAATAGATGCTGCATTTCATTTTGATGTTACTTGTAAATAACAATACCATTGTAAGCACGTTGCAATAGTTCCCACAAACGTTCAGTTGTATATTTTTGAAACTGTTACAGTAGTAGTAAAGGAATACGAAGGGTGCGTGTTTGTTTCACTTGAGGTTCGAGCTCAACACTTGACGGTCCTCCTCCAGCGTAATCTGCAAGAACCGCCCCGGTCTCGAGTCACCAAAAAACCCGTCCTTGGTTAGCCGATCCAGGCCCAACTCGTACGAAGGCATGAAGCGCGAAATGAACTCGGTCAACTGGTCGTCGTTCAGCCCGGCGGATGGGTCTCCAAGCGCCTCTCTCATAGAGTCTTCCTGCTGCTTTCGCCACTTGCGCACGAGCGAGACGTCCGTCGGCGCGAGCTGTATAAAGGCGTCAAAGAAGATGTAAATGGACTCCTCCATGCGCTTCAAGTTGGCTTGAACAGTTCGCAAATCGTCGAGGGAGTGTTGCCGGGAAAACGCGGTGGGAGGCAGCGCATCCACAGCGCTCGCCAGACGGCTATCGTCAAGGGGCCGGAAACCAAGGCACCAGCCCTCCAAGATGATCACGTCCAAGGGCAAGTCCACAATGGTCCACTGGTCGACGGGCTTACGGTCGCCGCGACCGCCGTTTAGGCTCTTGTCGAAGACCGGAATCGCGGCAGTGGTTGCAGTAGTTAGCGCCGATGAAGACGACGACGACGACGACGACGAGGAGGACGAAAGCAGCGCGGTAATCGTCGCTACGCCGAGTTCAATGTCGTGAAGGTTGCCGCGAAACTCGACGAGCTTGTTTCCGGGGTTCGCCCGAGCGGCGCTCAGCTGGTTGGCAGCGGTAGGGTATAGGTCGTCGAGGGAGAAGCAGCATGCTCTGAGAGTGTGTTCATCCTTGAGAATCCTCAAGAGACTGTTGGTGAGCGTTGTCTTGCCAATGCCTGTTTGGATAGATGATGATGATGATGTTGTTGTTGTTGTTGTTGTCGTTGGAGAAGCAAGAGATCATTGGTCGACCACACACACAGACACGCACGCACTCACACACACACACAGACCCTGAGGGCCGGAGAGTCCGACGACCAAAGGGCGGCGCGACGGCGGCGGCGGCGGCGGCCCCAGAGTTGTTCCAACGCCATTGCCGCCGCCGCCGGGAGGAGAAGGGGTCGCCGCCGCCGCCTCCCACCATGCTGCGATCTGCGCTGCCACCGCGGGCGCGAAGGGGGTGCCTGGCTGCGACATGTGTGTGTTTGGTTCTGGGTCCGTCTCTGTCTCTGCCTGCCTCTTTGTCTCAAACACACACACACACACACAGTCCCTCTCTCTCTCTCTCCTCTCCTCTCTCTCTCTCTCCTCTCTCTCTCTCTCTCTCCTCTCTCTCTCTCTTCTCTCTCTCTCGTAGCGTGCGATTTCAAAAAAAAAATAGGCTGGCGTTAAGAGCCCCGCCAAGCCGAAACGAGTTGGCGGCGACGCGACACGGGCCGCCCGCGGCTCGCGGGAACGACACTGGACATCCACTTTGAGCTCCACACAATATTGAGTGACTCTGCTTGTAGCGCCTCTCGTACCAGAGAGCGAGAGAGAGAGAGAGAGAGAGAGAGGGAGAGAGGGGAGAGAGGGGGGGGAGAGAGAGAAAGAGAGGGAGAGAGAGAGAGAGAGAGAGAGAGAGAGAGAGAGAGAGAGAGAGAGAGAGAGAATACAACAAAAAAATAACGATTAGTGGACAAGCAACCACGTCATCACATTCGTTGGCCCAACCACGACCGTCGGGATTCGAAGCGGCGACTGCGACGACGACGACCTGGATCTGTGACGGCGGAAGTGAGCGACGACCTGGGAGCACACTACGCTCTACTTCTCCCTTCTTGGCCCCTTGAAACTTGCGCCCTGCCAGGCCCCCCTTTCCCCCCTTCACCTTAGGGGCCATGACGACGGTGCCTGCGGCTTCTTCTTCCTCCTCCACGTCTTCGTCCTCGACTTCTCCACATTATGCCCATCCCGCCTCTTCCACGATCGATCTTCTCTCTCCTTCTTCCACGTCACCTTCGGCAGCGCCGACAGGAACGATTGGTGCCTCCTCCTGCGGCGCGGTTGATCTTCTGACGGCACCGGCACAACATCAGCCGCCGCCGCCGCCGCTACTGCAGCAAGAACAGTCGCCACATCCACAGGGAAAGAGCAGACCTTTATCGAGGTCAAACACCGTTTCCAAGACCGTGGGGTCAACGGAGAAATCCCCGGAGGCTTTGATCTCGGTTACAGCGTCCAAGCCCTCGCCTGCAGTGTCCCCCGCACCACTTGAACAACCATCGCCAGTATTCTCCACTTCCGCCAACACCCCACAAGCCGCCGTGACACTGGCAGCGTCTTCTTCTTCAACCCCTTCGACGCCAACGTCTGCTTCTACACACCGTCGACAACTGCAAATCCATCCGCCGCTTTTCTTTTGCGTGTCTCTGTCCCATCGATCGGCATGCAAAAAACGATTCGCGCCCTTAATGCTGACACAGTCTGGAATGTAAAACGCCAGATTTCGCAAAAAGTCGGAAACGACCACAGGGACGTCTTCAACTTTGGAATCTACCTACCCCCGACTGGTGGAAGGCTTGGAAAGTATTTGGACGAGAGGCGTGAGATTGGCACGTATCAACTGGAAAACAATGTGAGATCCCTATCTCTCGCCAAAGAAAAGAAAAAGAAAACTACGGTGCAACGAAGGAAAAATTGGAAGGAGGAACTTCCATTTGGGATCCAAAAACATTGAAGGGACCAAAATTCTAATTAGACTTATTCCGCAAAACAGTGCCAAGTTGAATATGTGAGCAAGAAAAGGCTAAACTCTTCCCCCTCCGACGGAGAGAGTTTGCCCACTCCCAAAAACCAAAAGAAATTCTTGGACGATGTGACAAGGGGCCTTGCGGATAAGGTACGCGAAAGAGGATCGAAAGGGATGGATCCCAATTTTCAAGGCGACGGCGGAGGTTCGTCCAAGGTCCCTCACGCATTCGTTCTTCACGTTGCCATCTTACTTTCCGAAATTTTAGAAAACCCCGCTATCAGTTGCCGTGATGAACAACGACAAAGACATGATTCTTGTGTTGATAGAGGCTGGCGCCCTCCTGGACTTTCGCGTTGGAGAAAAGGACGGATGGAAGACTCCGTTGCACATTGCCGCCGCCCACAATAAGCTGGTGGCCCTCCAGGTTCGTCAGAACAATTTGTGTTCTTTACCAATACTGGTGTTGTTTAGTTGCTACTCAGCTGCGGTGCCTGGGTCAACGCTCCGGACCAACTGAACTTGACACCGCTATACTACGCCGCAACTGGTGGCTACGCAGAATGTGTAGAAAAGCTTCTTCTGATGAAAGCCGACACTGAAGTCTACGATGAAAGTGGCAAAGGGCCCCTCCATCAGGTTGGTGAGACGAAACGTCCACAGATGAAGATTCCCACTGCTCACGGATGAGTATTTAAATTTGAAGGCTTGCCTCCACAAAAGCGACCAGGCGGTGTCGCTCTTGGTGGATTTCGGCGCAACCATTGACGCACCAAACGCTCTTGGCAACACACCATTACATATCGCAGCGACGCGGAACGCTGTCGACTGCGCAAAATGGCTGTTGATGCGTGGGGCGAACAGCAGCGCCATAAATAAAAACGGCCTCACACCCGAGAATATTGCCGCTCAGTCGTTCTGTACGGAAGTTTTGGAGATTTTGAGAACCCACTCACCCGACCATATTGGTATGGCTAGGAAGTGGTGGCTGGTTGGCGAGCTGTGAGATATCTTACTTCCGCGTTTTCACTCTCATTTTCAGTTCCTCTGCCTCCAAAGATGGAAGACCTTGAGAAGTCGACGCCCCGCAAAAACGTCGTTTTCCACAGTGTACCCGCGCCGCCCCCAGGAAGTAGAGAGGCCGGAACGATACCGCTCACAGTCGGAAATCGCGAAATCTCACCACGAGCTATCACTCAGCCACGGTCGCTCTGTGTCCGATATTGCCATCATCGAAAATGCATCGCCAAGCCGCAGCTCAGGCGAATATTCACCAACCACACACGCACTTGCCACGAAGTACTTCTCGACAAGGCAGCCAAGCCTCGGACGTCGGTAGCGAGGAGGGACTCGCACGGTCGGCAACGGCGTCGTCCCACGCAGTGGGGGCCACCTTGGGGCAAGCTCCCACCATCCAGAAAGATAGTCATTCCTGGACCGCCACCGACTCCGCGACCTTCCAACGCCCCGCTTCTCCTTCCTCGGGTCGGTCGTCGAGTCGGAAGAGCTGGGCCGCCAAACAGCAGCTTTGTTTGAGGAAAGCCGGGCGAGCCCAAGCAGATGTCCCCAACGCGAGCGCGCCGTACTCTCTTGTAGCGACTCGCGAGGAAGGGAGATACTGAGTCAGCTGGAGCGAGTGAAAGAGCTGGTGGCAAAGGGCGGCGACCGGCGCGGCCGTTCTTTGCCGAGTTGGAAGCCCTCTCGCACGTGTTCACGAGCAGTATTCCGTAGGCGGTCGAGGAGGAGAGAGAGAGAAGAGAACAGAGAGAGAGAGGCAGAGAGAGAGAGAGAGAGAGAGAGAGGAGAGAGAGGAGAGAGGAGAGAGAGAGAGAGAGGACAGAGAGAGAGAGACAGAGAGAGAGAGAGACAGAGACAGGGACCACAGAGAAATGGAAATAAAAAACGTTCGCGGTGTGTTGGGGAAAAAGAGAAAAAAAGAGCAAACACAAAGAGAGAGAGAGGACAGGCAGGCAGACAGACAGACAAGAAAAAGAAAAAAGGGGATGGCCGTCCCTGCTCTGGTTCGTGGCCGCCTGGGCCGGCCGGCGCCTTGGTCTGCTACGCCGTCGTCGCGCTGCTGCTGCCGTCCGTCGCCCGCCGCATGCTCGCCCCGTCGGCGCTGCTGGTGTCGCCGCCGCCGCCACCCTCGCCGCAGTCGTCGTCGACGTCGCAAAGGCGCGCGCGCGCCGCTGCGGCCGCCGGGCGCGGCGGCGTCCTCCGTGTGCTCTTGGTCACGGCCCACCCGGACGACGAGTGCATGTTCTTCGCGCCGCTCCTCCTGGGCCTCGACGCCCAGCAGCAGCGCGCGAACGGCGCCGCCAAGGTTCTCGTGTCGGTGCTGTGCCTGTCGAGCGGTTTGTGCATACAACCCCGAAAGAGAGATCGCCACACTCCCCCAAGACCAAAGAACCGTAACCCCCCCCTTTTTTTTTTTTAATAAACACTAAAGGAAACGCCGACGGGCTCGGCTCCGTCCGAAAGACCGAGCTCACAAAGAGCTGCGCCGAGCTCGGCATCGCTCCCGATCGCGTCACCGTCATTGATCATCCGTGCGTTTGGCCAGGCTTCATGACACCCCTTTTTTTCTTTTTTTTTTTTTCTTTCTGATTGGGCACCCTCGAGCACCGCGCACCCATCAGTCCACTGATATCTTTTCTTGCTCTCTCTCTCTCCCTCCCACACACACAGGCAGCTGCAGGACAGCATGAACGTATGGTGGAAAGAGGACGTTGTGGCCGAGATGGTGCGCGCGCAGCTGGCCATGTCGCCCGCGGACGTGGTAAGTGTGAATTGTCTTTCGGCGTTGTTGCGTTCGATTCGCGCGTGTGTGTATGTACGCGGTTGCGTGTGTGCCAAGAGGCACGCAAAACCACAAGTGCGCAAGCAACAAACCAAAAGCACCGCTAAATTCAAGTCCGGGGACGGGGAAAATATGTACATATATATATATATATATATATGTTTAACAGATCGTCACCTTCGACAAGACGGGCGTCTCGGGCCACATGAACCACCGCGCGGTCTACCACGGCGTGAGGTCAGGCACTTCTTGTTCATTCTTCGTTTCTTTTTTTCCTTTCCGTTTCTTTCCTTTCCTTTTCGTTCGTTTCTTTCCCCCCCCCTTTGTCAATAACTCAAACCGCCACCGCCACCGCCCCGGCCCCCGACACACTTTTTTTCTCTTCCCAGATGGTACATCCACACCCGCAAGGACGCGCCGCCAGCGTACTGCTTGACGTCCGTCACGTTACTGCGCAAGTTTTCCGGCATCTTGGACCTGGTCCCGACGCTCGGTCAGCACGCGTCGTTCGGCTTGCAGGGGGCGCGGCGGCGCGCCTCCGGAGGAGCTTCCGCAGCCGCTGCCGCGGGGGCAGTGCTGGAACGCGGAGTCTTTGTAGCGTCGCCGACGCAGGTGGTCGCCGCCGTGAAGGCCATGTTCTGTCACAAGAGCCAGCTCGTGTGGTTCCGGTACCTGTATCTCCTTTTTTCAAGATACTTGATCATGAATGAACTGGAACGGATTCGGTGATGAGACTGGGTTTTTGGGGCACGCCCTTGACAACGTTTCTCTTTATTTTCCTCCATCCTTTACTTGCTAAACTAATGAAAAATGGGGAGACTTGAGGAAGGGGGGCTACTCGCGTTAAGCATCCTTTGGAACGGCGCGCAGACCCTCGGCGACGCTAACTCTCAGCTAGTCGGCGAGGGAAAACGGTTAGCAAAAGGGGGAAAACAGCGAAGAACAAGACAAAGATCCCACTCACTTTGTTGCTGATGGGCTTTTCGTGAGCGAGATAACCCTCAAAGAATCGCTCGGCCAGCCACTTGGACTGAATGACGCCCAGTTCACGCCCGTCCATTTCAAAGCGCAGCGATCCGTCCGCGCGCTTGGTGAAAATAAACGATTGTCCCTTGTCGACGGGCCCGATAGGGAACTTTGCCTCCAGCTCCTTGATGGCGGCGCTGGCGAGCGCCTTGCGGTCTTCCTCGGTGGTACCGGCAGGGAACGAGCCCGTTTCCTTCAGAGCACCAGACTTGACCTCGCGCGCAAGAGTGTCGTTCAAGAATTTGGAAAAGCCTTGGTGGGGTTGTGGGAAATTTAGTGAAAAAAAAAAGTTTGGCGGGGTTGAGAACCTTGGCGAAGATGCACACCCGTCGTTTGGCGGACGGGCCTGAGCAGGAGGGATAGCTCACATCCCGGGCGTCGAACAAAGTCCTTTGCGTAGTAAGAGTCCTCCGTGCCCTTCAGGACGGCCGTGGGGGTGTACGTTTTCCACTTTGGGCTGTGACGAATTCCCGCCTTGTAGTATATATTTTATTAATAGTAGGCGGGGAAAGCCTCCGGGCGCGCCAAGAATAAAAAAGTCAGGCAACAAAATGAGGGCGACACTCACCAGCGACCCCTGGTCAGCGTACATCGCGACCACGTACACGTTAAAGTATAGCATGGTCACCTGGCGCACCCCAAAGCCGAGCAAGTAAAAGACGTTTTCGGCGGGCGGGCCTTCCTTGCGCGGGAACCGCAGCCTCAGCTCGGTCGGGATGCGCTCTTTTGTCTCTGGCTCAATCTTGAAGCCGTCGTCCTCCACGGACTCTGTGGTCGCAGTGGCTCTTACGATTGGCTCCTCCGCGGCCGCTGCTGCGTCGGCGTGGATCGTCGACGGGGAGTCGGCGAGGGCAAGGGCGAGCAGTGCGGCACCGCTGCCGGCGGCTGCGAGGAGCCAGGCAGTGCGGGCCGAAGTCGAGGATGGCGACGACGACGACGACGGGGACGACGGGAAGGGAAAAGGGGAGAAGGAGGAAGAGGAGGAGGCCCAGCGACGCGAGATCGGCGGCTTCGGACAAGGCGTCATTGCGGTAGTGGACGCGGATGCGATGGCGATTGGGGAGGCTGCCGGCCTGCTGCTACTGCCGCCAATGCTCGGATTAGCGGAGGCGGCGGTGGTGGTTCCGACGGGGGAGCGGCGGCAGCAGATGGGGCGGCTGGCGGTGCGGTAGTAGTTGAGGGGGTTGGACGGACGAGGAGGCGACAACGCGACGCAGCTGTGACGGATTGCGGCGGCGGCTGCTGCTGTGGTCGTTCTCGCGGTGGGCTTCATCTTTGTTATCGCTTTTCTTTTCTTTTTTTTTTTTCCTTTTTCTTTTTTTCCTTTTTTTTTTTTTTTCCTTGTCTTCTTTTCTCTCTCTCTCTCTCTCTCTCTCTCTCTCTCTCTCTCTCTCTCTCTCTCTCTCTCTCTCTCTCTCTCTCTCTCTCTCTCTCTCTCTCTCTCTCGCCCCCTAGTCGCCCTCAGTATTTCAAATTCCACACCACCACCAGATTTGATTCACACCCCGCAAGCGAGCGATCATCAACCACCCATCAATCAATCCATTTCTACTCAACCTTCCCCCGTCATGGCCTTCTCAGGCGTGCTGCAGGTCACCGAACTCAACGACTACATCGGCGCCTCGCAGGCCTGCATCAAGCCCGTCGAGATCAAGAAGGCCGCGTCCGCTGCCGACCAGGTAGGTGCGTTTATTCTTGGCGTTGCTACACACGGACCCGACTGACTGACTGCCTGACTCGCCTTGGCTTCTGATCACATACCAAAAAAAAGGGAACGCTACGCCATGACGAGGCCACCGGCACGTTTTACGAGGTGATGAAGGACGGCGAAGAAAAGGCGTTGGAAACAGCAACTATATCCCTGAACGACTGCCTGGCGTGCAGGTTGGGTGTTTGGGTTGTTGCGCCCAGAGTTTTTTTTTTTTCCTTCGTGGCGGTGCTGACGAAGCTTCCCATTAAAAATCAACCATCAACAGCGGCTGCATAACGTCGGCCGAGACCATGCTGGTTGCGGCCCAATCGAACAAGGACCTTTACAAGGTTCTCGCGTCGAATAGGGAGTATCTGCAGTCGAATCCCTCCGTACGCGGAAACCTATCACATATATCTACCTATGGGACCAACACGTCTCAGGAAGAGCCAGCCCCGTTCAATTCGTCCTACAAGTTGGTCGTCGTGTCAATTTCACCTCAATCGAGAGCCTCCTTTGCCGCAAAGTATGGACTGGATCCCCTGTCAGTCCACCGTCGACTCGTCACTTTTCTCCGCAACCTCGGCGTCCATCATGTCATCGACTCTGCCTTCGCGCGGGACTTTTCGCTGCTCGAGAGCTCTCGCGAGTTTGTCCGCCGGTACCGGAAGTGGTTGGACGCAAAAGGCTCGCGGCCATCGCTAGCGTCATCCTCAACTGCCTCTCTACTTCCCGTTCTTGCGAGCGCTTGCCCTGGTTGGATTTGCTACGCAGAAAAGACGCACGGCCACCTTGTCGACAACATTTCCAGCACAAAATCACCGCAGCAGATCATGGGCTCTATTGTGAAAAACTACTTGGCAGACCGATACAAGATCACGCCCGACTCGACCTTCCACGTTTCCGTCATGCCGTGCTACGACAAGAAGCTGGAGGCATCGCGCTCAGATTTTTACAACGACGTCTATCGGACGCGAGATGTCGATACTGTCTTGACGACCAAGGAGCTTGACAACATGATGAAGGAATCCGGTGTGACCATGGAAAGCCTCGAGGAGGCATCGCTCGTCGACTTGTGAGTACTCGAACTCTCGAAATGCTGGCTGATTCTACACTTTTTTGGCTCCCCATTCAGCTTGAACAAGGTTGGTCCCTCTCTTCAATCGTCCAAAGACTCGATCCTCTACGGTACCGAAGGCTCCTCGTCCGGCGGCTACGTCAGCTACGTCCTCCGGTACGCCGCGTGGGCCCTCTACGGCCTCCATGTAACCCCTCACGACGTCGAACACGGCCGCCCAGAGGCGCCTCTCATTCCAGCCTCTCCTCCCCCTCTCTTTTCTCGCATTCCCCACTCACCCTCACCCTCGACCTCCACCGCCACCGCCGCCGCCACCACAACCGCCACCTCGACCACACCATCCAGCCAACCGCCAACCCCCTTCGGAGCTGCCGCCGCCTCTGCCGCAGTCGCGAGCTGGGGCGTCCACGTCCGCCCCGGCCGCAACCCGGACACCCGCCGGGTCGTGCTGCGCGTTAACGGCGCCGACGCGCTCGTCTTCGCCACGTCGTACGGCTTCCGGAACATCCAGAACGTCGTGCGCAAGATCAGGCCCGCGGGCGGAAGCAGCGCCGGTACCCGAGCCGGTGGTGACGGTGGCGGCGGCGCCCTTCGCGCCCGCGCGTCCAGGGCGTCCGTCCGCGCCGGCGGCCGCAGCGCAGGCGCAGGCGCGGGGGCCGCGTCCGCGGACGCTGCCGACGACGTGGTCCACTACGTCGAGGTAATGGCGTGTCCGTCCGGTTGCATCAACGGCGCGGGGCAGCTCAAGCCTGCCGAGTTTGAGGCGTCCGAGGAGGGCGGCGTCAACGCGCCCGCGCCAAAGGCTTTCATCACAAAGGCCGAGGAGGTGTACCGCAGCGTCGCTGCCGGAGAGGGATCACGGTCCTTGTTTCAGGCGCCCGAAGAGAATGAGAGGGTGCTTGGCCTATATAGGTGAGTTGGTGGCGCGGTCCTTTCTCTTGTTGCCAGTTTCTGAGGGATATTTCTTCTTGGACAGGGATTGGCTGGGCGGATTTGACACGGACAAGGCGAGAGAGCTCTTGCACACGCAGTACCGAGCAGTGGGGGTTGGCGCCAGAGACGATTCTGAAGTGTCGGCTGTTGTTGCAATGAACTGGTGACCACCCTTTTAAACGGGAGGACGCCTCCGTTCCGGACATAATTGCTGTTTCTTGCGAATAAAGTGTAACTGGGGAAATGCGCTGAGGAAGGCTCACTCTGCGAAGACCGAAAGAGAAGCTCCAGCGACCACACGGACCTGAGCTTTGGATGCATAGTCTTGCTGCATAATCTTGCTGCATATGTCTTCACGCCCTCCACGCGCCCACCCCGCCACACAAGGGACATCCCGTCTTTCTTAAATTTTTTCGAAGTAGAGAGGTCATTCTTCCCCTACTTTTTTATTTAATGGATCCACCCACCACAGTGCGGACTGTAATTTCCCCCGAATCACAGCGCAGCACGTTCAGATGCCGGACGCCCGCCACTTCCACAACGTAGACTGCTCGCTTCATAGAGTCGGTCTTTAGGTGCGGCTGGACCGTCTCAAAGATTTTCTTCTTCGGATTGAGCTGAGAAAAGTCCGTGCCAATGTGGTTGTCGAACCAGCAGCGATCGCCTGGCTTCGACCCCTCCGGTGCGTCCAGGAGTTCGACGCAAGATCCATCCGCGGCGGTCGCAGCCAGAACCATAGCCTGTGATTCGATACCGCGCATCCTAATCGAACGGAGTCGAGTTAATAAACCAAGCCGAGACAACCAAGACCTTACTTTGCGGGCTTCAGGTTGCACAGAAGGACAACTTTCCGACCCTGAAGTTCCGTCTCAGGCATCCACTTGACCAAACCAGAGACAACAGTCCGTGGGGTTGGTTCGCCCAGATCCACCTCCTCAACGTAGAGGGTGTCCGCTTGTGGATGACGCTTGGCACTGATGATGTAGCCCACCCTCATGTCAAATCGTTCGGGTTCGGGCGTGCCCTCAGGCGGTGCAGGAGCAGCTTCTGCTGAAATGGAAGTAGTCAATGCGAGATGCTGAGCGTATTGTTGGGCCAAACCTGGCGCCTTCTCAGCCTTCTTCTTCTCGGCTTTCTCTGGAGCAGCTTTGCCATCAGGCGGGGCTGCTTTCTTTTCCTTCTTGTCCGCATCTGCGGCTGGGGTTGCGTCTTTCCTCCCTTCCTTCTTCGTCTCCTTCTTCGAAGATTCAGCAGGTTTCGCCTGTGCAGATGAAGCGGCAGCGCCCTTATCCGCTTTCTTCGCGGCCTTTCCATCGGCTGCTTCCGCCTTCTCCTTTTTCTTCTCCTGAGCGAGGGGCTAATCGGCAAATGAGGGGGCGAAAAACGTTCCATGCCTCAAACACAACCCACCTTCTCATCGGGAGGTGCATTCAGATCGATGTCGACGAGCTCGGTAAGCTTAACAGTTCCGGCTTCGTGACAAAGATGCTGCAGCCGTGTCAGCATTCTCAATTTAAAAGGCATTGACCTGTTGTTCTTACCTGAACAAGATCAAAGTAGCGGGTAACGTGGCAAAAGCTGAGGCGGCCTTGTTTGTTCAATTTCGACTGAGGCGGTTTGAGACACGTTAGGGAACATACAGAAAAGATAATCGCAAGCCATCCTGCAAAGAACGTACGACAGGGAGATACAATGTCGAGTACAGGAATACATCGGCGAGAGTGAAGTAGTTGGTTGCAAAGAAGACGCGGGTCGTGAGAAACCCGTTCAGATCCTAAACCGTGCACATCACCAGTCAGACACCCCGATAGGCCACACAAATTTGACGGCATCGACACGAACTTTCATGGTTTCGGTGAACGTTTCCTGCTTTTCGAGCTTTGCAGTGAGGCTTCCCGCATGAACCATCTGCTCCTCGACCTTTGCCTTGTCCGCGTCCGTCACGCCCAACCATTCCGAGTGAGCGTTGCCCGAAATAGTAACAAGAAGCTTCGCGACAGAGACAGGGCCCTGGATTTTCGCGCCGGAAGCCAAAACCGCGGAAGGTACAATCTGACGGCAGCGATCATGGGTGAGCCTTCACGGGAGTGTACTACGGGTTGGTTCACGACGACCTTCCCGACGAGATGAAGAGACGCGTCAGCTACCTGCTCGGGCTTGCGGATTAGTTTCAGTTTCGTTGCAGGAATGTTGAGGATCTGGATGAGCACGCCGATGGCCAGGTCCTGCGTCGAGAGCGTTACGCTTGGGAGGGCGGACACAGCCGCTGCCGCTACGGCTGCGGCTGCCGCCGCTGCTTTGGGACCCATTGAGCGAGAGGGAAATGTTGGAAACGATTGAAGGGATGACAAGTCACAATGAAATTCGCCGACTCTTTCGCTACAGAACCTCCACCAACAGAGCCAAAGCACTTCGGGACCAGCTGGCGGTCAGCAGCGACGCGTGGCTCCACGTCAGCTCTATTGCTCCCTGCATCATCCCCGAGGCCCTGTTAAACTGCTCCGAAATGGAGCCCAGCCCATAGCCAGCCTCCTTTGACTCTTTTTGAGGGACATGCTGCATAACCCGTCGGATGTAGGCGTCCCCCGCGACTGTCAAATTGCCGATAACCCATTCGTATTGCTCAGGTTGATCCGCACGGCATATAAGCCACGAGTTCCTCACAGGCCCAGCCGTCGAAAGGGGGGTTCCCTTGTAAGCGCCAGGAGCCTCACCCGATATCAGCTGGCCATCCAAAATGCCCTCAAGAGCGGTAAGCAAAGCAGGGGATGCTTCAATGCATCCGCTTGTCGCCCATTTGCGAGCTGCCTCAAAACAAAGCTCGGCAAGGGCGTTCGTCGCCAGAAACCATGGATTCCCTCGCGCTGAAGTCTCATACCTGCTCCTTCTATCAATTGCTTCACCTGGGGACTCGCTTCTTACCCGTCGTATGTATCCTCCGGGTATCGGCCGATCGCAGGCGCCACTCCGGGCGGGGCTGCATGGTTTAGCGGAAAAACTAACTTCATTGTGCTCGCAAGCTGTATGGCTGTCAACCAAATTGGACCCGATGTCACAGATAAGACCGCATTTGAATTGTCCGGTATGCCGTATTGGTTCATGTGCAAAGCAGCAAGCACCGGCGCAACGTCCAACTGAGTTGTTTTGGACGGGCCACTCTCGATCTCGCGCGCCGCTTGCACGAATGGGCATGTTTTGCACCAGAATGAGTGTGTAGCTTCCTCCACTCTCCGTGCTGCTCCTGCGAATTTGAGATAGGACGCGCTGTCGCCGAGTTCCGCTGCCAATTCCGCTCCTTTCCAAAAAGCTGCGTGATGTGCTCCAAGAGTGTACGAGTGTTGTGCGAATGTTTCCTCCCACAGGTCGAACCCAGGGGACTGCCAAATTGCCATGACGTGATGGAGGTCCCGCCAAACGATATCGAGGATGAGGTCGCGCCTGTTAATAGTTAAGGCCGCGAATCTGTCCTCCTTGATGAGAAGTTTAGCGAAGCTCGCCAGTGTTGCAGCCCGAAGGCTTGGTCCGTCGTGCTGTGGCCGTCCCCAAGGCCCAGTAAAGGCTGACCCATCGACATTAAACTTAGGTTCTGACAACCCTGAGCTGGACGCATCGCCTTGGTGCTTATTTTCAAGCTCTGCGTACCTCCACAAGAGTGCTTCGTAGTGCTTAGCAGTTTCTTGATCACCCTCGTTCATTGCCCTTGCGAACAGTTTGACGACAGAATTCATCACGAGAGCAGCATCACGCACTGAAATGTTCTCATGGATTTAGAACGACCTTGGTCGCTGAGAAAAGACTGCAGCTCACCCCAGTGAAACCAATAATCGGGATGGGAGCGTGAGGGGCTTGCCACCACGGTGCCTGGTACTGTGCCGCCAGGCTCCAAGTTCTCCAGAAGTCGAAAGAGACTCGCGTTCGTCTGAGTGTGCAAAAAGTTCGCAACATCTCGAGAAGGAGGAGAAGATAGGTAGTCCCGAAGCTGAGCGTAATATATACTCGCGGCCGTTTGATGGGCCACATACAGTACCTCCTGCTGCTCTGCTGAGGCGATGCCCAACCCCACCAAAGTGGCCACAATGAACACCACTGTAATAGTGGCGCTAACGGGCATGACAAGTCTTGTTTCTTTCTTTTTGGCCTGTTGCTCCAGTGATCGTGAATGAGCCGCTTCAGGCTCCCTCGGATCGTACCCTGGATCACGAAAGACGAATGGGACACGGTCTACGCTTGGCTGTATGCCGATCCTTCCCAACCTGAACTCCGTCTTAATGGTGTAAAGCGGGTAAGCCGCCCCGTTTCGTTTGTACGGCACTCACATTTTACTCCAGGTGAAGGCGTGGTCGAGCAGAGGAAAGCTACCCCATGCCGTTAATGCGACAGCCGCTCTTGTGGAAGTATGGCTCAGAGACGTTTCAGTGGAACAACAAGTATCTGAACATGAGCTTCGGCTGATGTACTGCATGGCATTCATAAGGTGAGGAAGTTTATAAATTTTGTATCTATCTGGGAACAACTAAATTGAACTTGATTGGTAAGGTTCATAAATGGCATCGTTGATGGGCAACAGAAAGGGTCGTTCGCCCAATCCGTTCAGGGTGTCGCTGAGTCTCTCGGCATGCCCGTGTGGTTCGTCGACTTGAGGCACGCGGGCACTCACGACCACCTTCCATCCCTTCAGGTTCTACGCTCCGGTTGCATCCAGGTTTGAAAAGTTTAGCCATCGCTTGTATGCTGAGACCTAGTTTTACCACGCGCGAAGGCGTTGGATTGGCTGCGTGCAAATTATTGGTCATTGCAGAAAAGCTATGAAGAGGACACGTTATCTGACCTGAACGCCCTTTTACAAAAGTACACAGTGGCTGCCGAATCAATCGGTGCGTCTCTGTAGCATTCGCATGCTGAAGAAGATAACTCGTATTCGGTTCTCAGGATTTGTCAATGTTTCAACTACTCAGACGACCGTGAATATGCTCACGGAATTGAACGCGTACGCAGCTGACAACTGCCGGGAGTTTCTGATACGTTCCCTACTTGAACCGGGCCGTCTCGTGCCGATCGATATCCAGTATGTCATCTCCATGCGGTTTGGTAGCTTGCTCTTAGCTTGTTTAGATCACGGCCGAAGCTTTCAAATCTTTGCCTTCCGCCTGAAACGATTCAAACCTGGGCCCCAGTTCTCCAGTGGATTGCTAACGCAAGGCCGGATTTCTTGGACGAATTCGTAGCCGCTATGTTCGAAGTGTTAAATGAATCACAGGAAGAGCGAATTCTGCGGAAGAGGACAAAAAGCTTGGTTTGTACTTACTGTAAGAGGTTCAATTCACGTTATAAGCGCTTACCACCGAACAGGTGCTTGGCTACATCACATTCTCACGACTGAATCCTTCGCATGTCTTCTTAAAATTCACGATGCCCTGGAGGCATGCCTATCCCAACCAAGCGAATTGTAAGAATTGTGCCCAAATGGTTTTTTGTTAAGCCTTTTATTTTAGCTCGTTACCGTTGGCAAAGGATTTCGCAAAAATTATACCAGACATGTCCTCCACATTAGCACCGCTTATCCAGTACATGTCTCGCAGTCGAGCTCTTGAGAAAAGGGTACGCGCAGATTTTAATACCATTATAGGTTGCTGATAACGTTTCCGTTGACGAATGAGCTAGCTGAAACAAGCGACTAAACGAGAGGACGAATTTGATAGTGCTTTCAGCGCTTCAAAGTTGGCGCCGCCGGCTTCATTGCCTGTACCAAGCGTCGAGGAAATGGCCAACGAGAGGGAGATATTGCGGCGCCGGGTCGAAGATTTACTGCGAAGAACTCACCAGGCCCAAGTCCATCCAGCATCAAAATCCGCTGAAGAAAGTGAGGAGCTGATCTCTAGTTCATCTATGTGGTCTGTCTCGGGATTATCGAATTGGCATAAGGTCCCCTTGGGGCTTATGCCTGGACTACCACACCAGCCGGGCAATTTGGACATTCCCTCTGACCTGGACGATGACGGCGTCGCTCGCTTCGTTGGGGTCTTCCAAGTCCCTACACAACAAGGACTTGGGTAAGCCACACAAACCGCACTCTCTTCATTCCTCAGCCATTTAATGACCCATCGATGAACAGTGCAATTGTCGCCAGCGGGGAGCCCGTTCGAGTGAGTGATAATTCGATGGAGGAACAGGTCATTACAGTAGTGGAAGTGGAAAGCGCGATTTCAAAACAGGTTGAGGACAATGGAGGGGTAGGAATGGTTGGCACGAAGAGGCTGTTGTGCCACCTTGATGTTGGCGATGTTCGCAAAAAAATCAAATTGATTTGACAAAGATGGGAAACGGACTGAGCCTCAACGTGAGGAACGATCCGCCATGCATGGATCCCACCGCTTTCCCTCGTTAGTGCCAGCGGAACCGGTGCCCGTCTTGCGGGATGCACCAGACAGCCTGTGTTTGCACGAAACAGCCAACACAGGCAGTCTTTCCGATCGAGCAGCTTTCATCTTTCCTTCGCGGAATTGCTACACGCACGGTTCAAGTCACATTCTGACACTCACCCATACACCATCGTGCAGGAACGAATCGATCGTGCTCAGAAAACCGGCATCTTAACGCTAGCAGACGCAAATTTGAAGCAGCTGCCGGTGGCTGTTCTTGAGATCAAGTCTTTGAAGTCTTTGGACATGTGAGTGTGAGTTTCAAAGATTCGACTCTGAACAGCCACCCACTCTTCGTCTCCGACATAAGCTCCAAGAACCGAATTGATAGGCTGTAAGTATTATCGTGGTAGTGTCGACCACTAATGCACGTTAGACCTCCAGCGTTTTCGAAGTGGACCAACATCAGGATTCTTAATCTTTCCTTCAACCTCTTCAATGCAATTCCGGAGGAAGTATTTGCCCTCGCTAAACTGGAGACTCTGAATCTCGAGAACAACGCAATTGTTGAGATTCCGGCAGCGATAGGGGCTCTGAGTAGTCTTAAGTCCTTGAACGTCTCACGGAATCGTATTTCCGGTATAGCACATCCGCTGAAATTTCAACACATAACCTGTTCCCACACAAGTGTTAAGTCCGAACATTAGCACGCTTCGGAACCTCGTCACTCTTGACCTGTCAGAAAACAAGCCGCATTTGACAACACTACCGGCGGATTTTGGCCATCAACTGTCGTCACTTGAGGAACTGAACCTTGCGGACAACGCCATCGCAGAGCTACCCGCCAGCGGATTGGGCGGATTGAAGAGTTTGAAGACACTTCGACTCCAGAACAACCGTTTGCAGTCCATTCCGGCGGTTCTTCTTACCGGGACGACAGTGTCGTTCATAGAAATTGAAGGCAACGGCATAGCGTCGGACAAGTTTCGAGACACAGAGGGGTACGAGGCGGTGAGTAGAACCCTTTGGTCCGTTGCGTGGTTTTTCGTCTTTTTTGATCAGCTTGGTGGCAGTATGAGGAGAGGAGGAGAGGGAGAATCGTTGCGAGGGGTTGACACCGAAGAAAGAATACAAGAATGTGCCACTGCTGTTCGCTTTGTTGTTTGTTGTGCAGACAGACAGACAGACAGACAGGCAGACAAACAAATTTCCAATGAAGGCAGGATGGAAAGAAAGACATGTCGCGGAAGGCCCCGGCGCCGGTAAGAGAGAGAGAGAGAGACAGAGAGAGAGAGAGATAGAGAGAGAGAGAGAGCGAGTGGAAGGCGCGCTGGAGAGGAGACTGGCAGAGACAGACAGACGATGGTGTGGGGAGGAGCCAGCAGACACCCGACGACCGACTCCGACAGATGCTCGTCGCCGCTCGCCGTCGGTCCCTGTCCTCGCGACGACCCCCTTCACGGCAACGCACATCCACCGTGTGGCCTCTTCCCCGCCTTGGTCGGATGGCCCCATCCCGGCTCACACACCCGCGCCGCATGCCGAGACCACTCGATGGTCCTACCGTTTGCTTCATATCCTGCTTCAATGGGGCGGCTTGGGCTACCCGATGTGTTGATGCGGGGAGTGAGGAGGTCATTGGAAAGCGACCAATCTTTCGCATCCGTTACAGTGCGACTACAAGGTCAAAAGGAACCCTCTGGGCACGGGAAGCTATGCTCTAGTCAAGCTTGCAATCAAGGTCAGCACTGGGGAGAAGTTCGCCGCGAAGATCATCAAGAAAGTCCTCGTGCGAGGTCGGGAGGCCATGTTCCAAAATGAGGTTCAGATCCTAAAGCGGGTGTCAAAAGGCCACCGCAACATTGTTACCTTGCACGATCGTTGAGTATTACTTCCTCAATCCATGACAGACATACTGGGACTAACACCTGAAGTCGTGCAATAGATTTCGAAACTGAAAGTAGCAGTACGTTTCGTACTACATTCAACGTGATGTGCGGAAAGATTTACTGAACTGATTCTCTCCCTTTTTGTTGACTTTTCAGTGTACCTGATCATGGACTGTGAGTGATTTCGACTTTTCCATTGGCATTTTGAGAGTGCAAACGTTAACTTAACAATGCGGACTTTCAGATTGCACGGGCGGGGAGCTCTTCCATCGGCTAATTCAACGCGGCACTTTTTACGAAGACGACGCGGCAGACATAATTAAAACTGTTGTCGGCGCTGTAGCATACCTTCACGATCAGAACATTGTACACCGGGACATTAAGGTCAGTTTGGTTCCAACTCACCGAATAAGGCACTTCCGAACCGGACACCGCACGTATTGTTTTGCAGGCGGAGAACCTTCTTTTCCGGACACGGGCGATGGACTCTGACCTCGTTATCGCGGACTTTGGACTCTCGCAAATGCTGGATCCGAACATGGAGGATCTCACAACGTCGGGCGGGACCCTGGTAAGAGAAAGAAAATCTTGGACCCTACAACCGGCGC
Source organism: Zopfochytrium polystomum (assembly GCA_025765615.1). NCBI lineage: Eukaryota > Fungi > Chytridiomycota > Chytridiomycetes > Chytridiales > Chytridiaceae > Zopfochytrium > Zopfochytrium polystomum. Next base: position 4,201 of record JAIVFJ010000170.1, on the reverse strand, counting down.
TGCACCTCTCCTCGGGGTCTTCACCTCCAATAGCGATGTTGGTTCGAGTCTTCGGGCACGACGTCACTGTACCTCCCCATCTGGTGTTTCTACGTCTCAAACTGCGATAAACATTCCCCTAAACAAAAAAAACAAAAAAAAAAAAAAATTCGCGCCAACCACAAGGAGTACATGGCTCCGGTAAGCAATCAGGCGATCTTTGCAGGATTTGTCGGCTGTCGGAATCTCATTCATTGCCGGCTCTCGTTTTCGTGATACAGGAAGTTCTTATGAAAAGGGGCCACGGAAAACCCGTTGACATGTGGTCCATCGGCGTGCTTAGCTACTTTCTTCTGTGTGGTTACACGCCCTTCGGCTCCGTTACAACCAACGACATCCGACCCATCCTTAATGGATCCTTCGCGTTTGAGCCTGCGGATTACTGGTTCGATGTGTCTTCAGAAGGTTTGGATGGGGTCCCGCTTCCATTTCTTTCAAACTACGGCTGTGAATGCGAGGGGAAGAGAACTTTGCCATTTGACCAATCAAACTTGCCCCTATACAGCAAAAGACTTTATCAACCGCCTGATCGTGGTCGATCCATCGCAGCGCATGACAGCACACGACGCGCTGATGCATCCGTGGCTGGGACTCGGCATGCACGTGGACGGCGACGGCGGGCCGGGCCGCAAGTCCACAGTCGACCTCCTACCCAACGTACGCCGGCATTTTGTCGCGAGGCGCGGCGAGGTCACGCAGTCGCCCGATACAATCGAGGACGACGTTGCTATGGCTGACTAAGGTGGTTAGATCTCGGGGCTGGACGCGGTGGGTTACGCATCGAAGAATGCCCAGAGGGACTAGACGAGACGCCAAGGTTGCCAGAAACGATACGCCATCGATCGTGAGTGGATGTGGGGTTTGGCGCCGGAGGAAGCAGTTTTCTCTTGCTCTTTCTCTCTCTCTCTCTCTATCTTTTTTTTTTTTCTGATGTTGAAAGCCTTGTTTTTTATTGGACGACCTTATAAGGACAAACGACCCAACAATACACTGAATTCCCTACAGGTGTCGCGACTTTTCCGACATCACATCAACCCCCCGACGGCAGCGTCGGAGAGGACTTTCGCTGAAACGACTATCGCCACAGCTGGGATGTCGCCACGGCCTTCGGCCACGACAAAACCCGCTCGCAGCCTGCAGCACGGGGTAGCGTCAATACTCATATCACACTCGCAGCCTTTGGCCGCTTCGCACGCGGCCAACTCTAACAACACACACACACACACACACACACACACACACACCCTTACATACACACGTATTGATGTTTCCTCCAAGTCTAATGCGGTTGCGTTTTTTTAAACTAGTAGTCTCCAGAGACAGACTGAGAGGCAGAGATAAACAGACAGATGGTGGTTCAAGTTGAGGTGGCAGAGACAAGAGAGCCAAGCAGTCTTTGCCAAACAAACAAAAAAAAAAGACATTTAACCCTTTAAATATGTTGTAGTCCTACCAATTCTGCAAATGCGGTCAAAATTAGCATGCTCCTTTTGTTAGTGAAAAAAAAAAAAAATTGCGTCAAACCAACGAAACAGTGTGCCATATTCCGCATGGTGCCACGGATCAGAACCTGCCTGCTCACCACGTCTGTGTGCCACAAAATGAGCAATCCGGCAACATCGCTGTGATTCCCAATCGCGATTTTTAGCATAGAGGCAGATCCAGCATGTGCGCATCTGTGGACACCTCATTTGTTTGAATCTGTTCACTGATCAGCTAACGCCAATCTGCTGTGGAACAAAACTTCGGAAAAAAGATGGCTGATGAAGACACACCCCCAGCTGCACCAAAACTGCCAAAGAAGCCTGGAAGAAACACAAAGACATATTGGGAGATCCATTTTTTTTTTTTTTTAATCAACTCTGGACACTCCAAGAAATCGCTGGCTGGTCTACTTTGAAATAATTGAAATCTCAGGCTGGTGATATCTGTTCTTAATCCAAAAACTTGCAAATTACGAAATCTATGTGATTGTGCAACCCAAAGTGGCTCTTATGCCGTCAAGCAGAAACAGATATTAATAACATACGCAGAGAGCCCACACAAACCTTTGGTGCTGGACGTGGAAGTTTGGAGCCCTCTACACTGCCTGGTGCTCATGGAAATTTGGATGCTTCTGGATCTGCTGCAAGTGCTGAAAACAGAACTTTGATGTGTGGACAAGTGGTTGCTTTTCCATTGGAATCTGCTGTTGGGGGGGTGATGGGTTCCGCTGGAAGTGGACAGATTTCTTCAGCATTGCTTCATCCAGCAAATTCTGGGGCACAAGTTGGCTCCACTGGTTCTTCTTGCTCTGGAAGTGCTCTCTTGGCTGATGAGAGCTCTGATGGACCACGTCCTCTTGAGATGATTGATGACATTGTGATTGTCAATGCTGAGCAGTTTGAAAGAGACATAGGTGCGCTCCTTGCAGAGGGTGAGCAGTGTACAACCAACCCAGCTGAGTGGGTTGAATCAGTGACAAAAGCATGGACATTGCATCCATGGCGTCATCCACATGAGACTGGAACACTGTCAAAAACTGTTCGGATCTCAGCCAAACAAGCTGCACAGTTTACTCCAAAGGATGCATTTAATCTTGTCTGGAACGAAGAAGTTCAGAATTTGATTGTGCTTCATACAAACATGAACTGCATCACCCAAAGAATGGAATGTCTGAAGAGAAAGGAGATGGAGCTGGCTCAATTGGATTGTGCTTAACTGTCTGCAGAAGAACTCAATCATGAGACTGATGAAGAAGCAGGCTCTGGAGCTGCTGAAGGTGGTGATGGGGCACGTGCTGTGAATGCTCAATTAGCTACTGGTGGTACAAGTGCACTGGCCCCTTGTACCACACAGGCTCAAGCAGGCAAAATCACCCTGGGCTATCACATTCCAGTTCACTACTATGGGCTTGAATTTTATCCATTTACATTGGAGGATGCACCTCCTGGAACTTTGTTGGACCATGTTCGATGCCAAGGTTGCCCTGCGAATCCAGGACAAAGGACTTTGACTATCTGTGCACAATGCTGCATTGAATTTTGTGTTGGAAAGTGCTTCTCTGATCATAGTTTTGGCAGTGGAACTTTTGATATGGTCAAAAGAAAGGCATTTGACAATGCTGAGGGGCAAGCTGTCAAAAAAGGAAAGCAAATGGTATCTTTGTAGTGGATTTTGCATCCATCATGGATACCGCCTATGACCCCCTAAAATCATTTAATTCTTTCAAAATTTTTTGTGGCCAGATTTATCAATAAAAAAATTAAACAAAAAGCAAGATTTTGAAGCTTAGTCAGTTCGCTATGCGCTATGTAAATTTGGTCTCATTTGGAGAATGCTTGGATTGCTAAAACGAGAGTAAGTGGCTTCATGACCATTCAAAAGTGCCCCCTACATAATGGACCAAATCTTCATCAAAACTCAATTAAAGGAGCAAACAGCCAGCATTATCAGAGCCCTTATCCAAAACAGTCTTTGTTTTTCTCTTCAGTAACCAAATAATAAAGAAATCTCTTGTAAGAAACAGATATTTTCAGGCATTCAGAATATCTCCTTCTTCCCGCCCAAAGTTTACCAGTTATTCAAATTCTGGGCATTCAGCTGCATTTGTGAGGATGACAGGCTGGCAAGCCTGTGACCTCAAACAAAAGAGTGTATACCCACTTTTTCACCAATAATTGTGAGGATTATCCAACTGTCTTGAAGCCTGTAATACATGCATTCGGCTTGGACTCTGCTGTATTATTATTATTTTATATTATTGGTTGTCTGCATAAGCCACTGACTGACACTTGTTGTTACACCTACATCACCTGCCACTATTGTTATTTGCGCCATTATTATTATCATTATTATTATTATTATTCTGTACAACGGCTGGAGACCAATGGACTCAGTGTTTGCTCAGCTCCTAGCACAGGGCTCCCTTGCTCAGTGGTTAGAGCGCTCCCTTCAATTGGGAAGGTGCCAAGTTTGAGACATGCTGGCTGTTGGGCTGCAAAGCTCACTACGTTCAGCCAATGAATCCTCACTCTCTCTTTGTTGATGACTCAGCCCCATTTGGTGAATCACCCCCCCATTCTGTTCTTTAATGTTTAACTTATTGTTTTGTTGTTTTGTATGTGTTTTCCCTCGGTTTTCCTCTCCTCCCTGTGATTCCAACCCTCTCCTATTTAAACTG